>JAXQGN010000012.1:0-87110 GCA_037039805.1 Irpex sp. M6601 | reverse complement strand
CAGCGTGATTGCCCATTTTCTCGACAGTATCTGAATTTTCATTCATCAAGTATCTACCAGATACCCCCAAGATGAGGAAATCGTGGCCTATATACGTGCTTACATATGTGTGATTTTTTGCGAAAGCCCCGGACTAGTGGAACACCCGGAACTGCAAATTTTTGCACTTCCTGTCCCTTTGCATTACTGGGTCATCGATAGTATTACCTGTTTTCAAGTAAGTATTGTAGTACTACTACTGGTCAGTATATTACGACAGAGAAGCTAACCTGCGGTCTCCGTTCTTGAACATGACAATGAAGGTTGCAAGTTGGCACTTGCTCGTGGCGACGAACCTGAAGTAAGCATATTCTTACATCAAGTTGACCGGCCAGCTACAGGTGGTGCCAGGCTATTCCGGCTGAGCAAGCTGAGAAAATCGATTATGAGCTATACTTTGCACTTCTCGTGATAGAAATGACCGTCCACTAATGCCACCATCAACAGAGACTCGGGTAGAGCGCATCATACGTATGTCCAACAACAGACGTCCTGCCGATAGGACGCGACCATGCGCGTACGGTTCATCTTGACTCGACCCGAAGCCGATCCCAAACGTCGCGAATGCGCCATCCAGTCCAGCCGGCAGCGGAGTCCACTTTCTGTGATCTTATATATCAGCACAGTATTGCTTTGTATTACACAGCAATGGCCTCGCAATCGGATTGGTCAATGAGCATTGAGATAGGTGGCATAGGACGACGCGTTGGCGGCTTACACAGAGAAATAGGTCTAACGCGAGCGAAATGCGAGGCAGTCGCGTTCACTTCGTCCATCCGATCACGTAGATCAGAGTTTGTATCCGTCAGTAGTAACAGGCCAGTAGAGACACGCACGCAGCTTACTAAGATGACAAGTACACTCATCATGCGCCCAATACTGAACTAACACTGCGCGTGATGTACGGCTGCTGACGTCAATGGCTTCTATCTAGCTAGGATCTGCTAGGATAAATATCACGGACAGGTCAGATCGAGAAGTCAATAAACCAGATACACAACTCAAACACAACACCCACCCTCGACCACATCGTCAGTTACCCAAACAACCTTCACAATGGCACCCTCCATTCTCCTCATCGGCTTACCCTGGCAAAGTCTCCCTACCGAGGAGCTCCAGCAGAGGATTCGTGCGGGTCTCGAGAGCCTGGAGACCCTGATCCCCAACGCAGGATACGAGTACCGCGGGTTCTTTGCCAACCCAGAGGACGGCAAGCAGCCGTTCACCGAGGCAATCACCAGTCGCAAGTGGGACATAGTCGCGATAGGGTTTGGGGTGAGGGGAGACGCGAAGTACACGGAGTTCTTCGAGTGGCTAGTAAACGAGATCAAGGAGAAGGCTCCTCAGGCGAAGATCGGGTTTAACCTGAGCCCAGAGAGCACTGTTGATATGGCGAAGAGGCTAGCTCCTTTGTAAGAATCCTTCGGTAGCAACAAGAACGTAAGCGAGCCTCAGTGTCTATGCACTTCAAGCTAACTGACAACGAATTGTAGGAGGGGACGTAGCAGCATAGATGTAGAGGGTGCGGAGCAGCGAAAGCAAAGAGAAGCTACAATGTAACATATCATGTGTGCTATGTATCTGTTACGACAGAAGTGTATTGTGATCAGCTGGATACACCATAGGATCACTGTCCCCACAAGACGCGTCAATACTAGTTGCCTATGAGACTCTTCGCTCCGAACGGTTATCGAACGCAGTTTCGGAACCCCGCGCCATGCATTGATATGTCAAGATATGACGCAAACGTTCGGCGAGAGCCTTGTCGTTTGTGGCCCATGATGGGAGGGAGAGAGGAGGACTGATCAGAAGACTGGGTCAGGAGACAGAGCGCTCACACATTGATAAGTCTATCGAGTTAACCGTATACAGCGAGCATTTTAGAGGTCTGCATCGCGTTACAGCGTCGAATCATCGTTGTTCGCACATACGGACAGCCAAAGAAGGTTCACAGCGCACATACACCAGTCTTCAATCTGTTGGTGAGGTGATAAGAGATTCCCACCGGGGAAAACGACACGTCTTCAAGTATATCTTCAGGTTCGCCTCATATAATGCCATGTGTCCTAGTGGTACAAATCGTCAGAGCATATACTCATAGAGGCGACAAATGACTCACGCTGTCCACGTCCAGAAAATTTGTGAGCGTGGTGAAGATCTCGGGCTCACCATGCAAGCACGATCTTCTACGTTCGTGGAGGCCTAACAGTAACTTGGTCTCTCGGTAGGGCAGCCTCGTTATAACGTGATCGGCATAGGAGTTTCCCTTCAAGTTCTGTATCACCGTTGGACGATTGACCAGTCGGACTCCTGTACCAACAACCCATTCACAGTTGGCCTCAGTTGGTACTTTGACACGTTTTTCCAGACGGGGGAGTGCAAAGGACCTAGCTATCCACGAAGAGAGACTATTGGAACTTGGTTTTCTAGACTGAGCCCTCACTTCGAGACGATGTAGATCCCTAGCGACGTCCAGGGGGGTGAAGTCAAGCAGCGTAAAGTTGTGCAGAAGGGTGCGGTGCCCAGCACTTGTAGGAATAATGCTCATCGCTGCGTCTAGAAAACAACGACTGTTGTCTGGGCCCCAGGAGTCCCATGGGATGATCGACGGCATCCCACGAGAGCAAGTGTCCACCTGTGACCACTTGATTCGGGATATGAAGACAGAGGATGGGACGCAGTGCACCACATCCATTTCACCCACTCGACGGTGGATTGTGATGAGATAGGATGTTCGCGCTTGGAGGAATGGCGGCGGCGGAGCCTTCCGTGTGATTCTTCCACTGTGCGAATACTGTGGGCACATTTGAGTAGGGTAGTAATCAATCCTCCCGTGAGCCATGCTTGGATACTCGAAGGTCGCGACGTGTTCAATTTCACGTAAACAAGTAGTTGCCGAAGACCTGACTTCGTAGACCTCTGTCACCAATCGCCAGTTTTTGACGACGTGGACCATAAACATATCTGTAGAGAGAAAATGAAGCTCCCATGCCATCCCCACTGACAAGGTATTATCCATCGCACGTCGCTAGATTTGACGATCAGAACTTGAAGTAGTGTACGTACAGATGAGTATGTGCTCACAGCAATTATTTGGCCACGTTCAATATCGATCAGTATGAGGTCCACGTCGTCACGCCTATCATCTCCGACCGCTACACCAGTATAGATGAAGCATGCGACGATGTTATCGATGCAATGCATTCTTTGACTGAATTCACGGAACGTTGTCCCCGGCTCGACATCGACTTGAAAAATGTGCTCGGAAAGCACAGCGCCGTCGTGAATAGAAATGGTTCTCATGCTGTCAATTATTACATTAGGGTTATTAACCTGACAGACCCTGCAAACCGTCATACCTGAACTGTTGAAACTGCTCGCGCTCGAAGTGCCCAAGATATGCCACACCCTTCGACAGGTCGGCCACGCACTCCGTGAACACGAACGGCAGCTTGAATTCCCAGCTGTCTTCTACGGGCTCCCCATCCGCTGTTTCTTCCAAAGAGATGACTGCGATGACATTTGATCCTGGCTTCCACCCGTCTGCGTCTTCCTCCATGGAACCCGAATCGTATCGAAATGTAAGCCTCGCGTTATCATAGTATTGGTAGACTGGTTGAGCATTATTGGTCCCCCTTGTATAGGCATCCCAGGTGTACGACTGCGTCGACTTCGCCCAGCGTTGATGTGCCATGAGGGACTGCAGGCGATCGGTAACTCCCATTGAAGTGTTGTCTTCGTTGTCCTTGAAGTCAGCTACGCATAGCTCAATCTTGTACTGAACCGAGGGTGTTTCGTCGACTATCAGCTGGAATCGTTTGCATACCTACAAGGGGGTCAGCCAAACGAAGAGAGACAACGGAGGATCGAGTCTAGAGAGTACTCACAGCTCGACACCGCAGGACTTCCAACGGTGAGAGATACTCGAATATGCGAAGAATCAATTCTACAGCCAAGTAACCGTTGCGCTCAGACGACGGATGCGACTCGCAATCTCCAGGGCAAGCCTGACTCGGAGTACTAGGTCTTTCTTCTGCACCTTCGCGACTCGGACGAGATGAACTTTTCGGCGAAGTTCTCTGGTCGCGCGTCAGAAGGCGGGAGGTATACTTCGCCACGCGACGCTTGAATGCGTGCATTGTGTGCTCCTCGTCGAGGGGTGTATTCTGTTGAGGCGAACCCAAAGTCAACCCAACGTCGGACAGCTGTGGCTGGAAAGCGTCAAACGTTGATCAAACTCTAACCTATGTATCAGGAGGTAGTGACAGCAGGAACATCTGGGTACTAGAAGAGCCTGTGAGGTACAATCACTCACCAGATACACATAGCTATGGCATCGGGAGTCGTGTCATGGTCGCAGTACATGGAAAGTTAAGTAGCTGAAGTCTTCAAGTTCTAAGACATTTTATCGGAGCGCTCATACAGCACCTTTGATCCGCATAAGCGCTCATATCCTTCAAGTTTCCGAGCTCTCACTTCGAATCCGTTACCGCGATCAGGACAATTCTGCCTTCAACTCGAGAATCTCAAGAAGGCCGAAAAACCAAAAATGCAGAGTGTCTTCCGTCGAGTAAGACAGATACAACTCGCTCTCTCCCGCAGACACGAGTCCTTACTCCTGCAAGGCGTAGCCTCGCTCGACGCGTTCAAGCCCGTCTACGAGCGCAGCCCGCCGTGGTCGGCGCGATGGACGTATCCTATTATATTCGCGCAGATCGGCGTAAGGTGCGTCTTAATAATATCTCTTCACTCTGAGGGCTGTGAACTGACTGTTCTCGTATCTGCGACAGCTGTGCACTCACAGAACTTATCATGCACCACTGGACACAGCTCAAACCAACTGACGAGTCCGAGTCGTCAAGTACTAGTGAGACCGACAACGCCCAGACGAAAGTTTCGCAGCAGCAGCCGGAATACGAACTTCGACCACTATACCAACGCGCAGGAGCCGCGCTGGGCCAATTCTGCGTCGGCGCATTCGTCTGCATCCTCTTGCTCAACTCGCGCGCCCGCATAGTGCACAAACTCTACCTCCTCCCCTCCTCCTCCCTAACCGAGACCGCTCTCTCTCCCAAACTCCCCAAACTCCAACTCTCCTCTGCTCAATTATCGCCAAAGTCAAAGTCGAAATCAAAGGTTACACTTCCAAACGAGGAGAAAATCCTCGTAATGCAAAACGTCTACCACTTCCGCGGGCAGGGGAACGTGTTTCCGTTCTCCGATACGACGCTCGTCCAGGGGTACGACCCTAACGAGGTGGCGTTCGAGGTGAAGGGGCGACGGGGAAAGTTTTATTTGGGGCTGGAGGGGGCGTGTGTTAATGGGGAGAGGTTTGATAGTGCGTGGAAGGCGAGGGAGGCGCTGTTTGGGGTTTGGTATGGGGAGAAGGGGAAGAGGGAGATGGCGAGGTTTAATTGGGTTTAGGTGATGGTGAGAGTGGTGAGAGAAGGTCTATTGGTGAGGTGATGGGGCACAGAGGGGTGGGTAGATGTGATAGGATAAAGTACATTAACACAGTGCATAATTACTACCTACTAGATATACACAAACAGCCCTATCCAAGCTGCCAGATAGACAGAGCGCATAGCAAAGAAAAATACCACAGATAAGCAAATAACAATTACACCCCACGCCTCTACCCAGCTCTCTTTCAAACCGTTCACAGAATAAGCGTCGCAGGCGCATTAGCAGTTTTCACAACCACCCTCCCCTCCCCATTCCTCCCCACATGTTCCTCCTCCCACCTAACGCCCCCCTCCCTAACCGGCCCCACCCCCGTCTCCCACTGCACATTCTTCCGTCCCCTGCCCGTGGGATCCCGTCCCCTCCTATTCATAACCACCGCCCTCGAGTTCGTCGTCTTCACAACATAGCTGCCTTCGTACGTATCGGGTAGAACGACGTTAGCGGGCGAGTTGGTGGTGTTGGCGGAGAGGAGGAGGGTGCTGGAGGGAGGGAGGACGGGGATTGTGAGGGTTTGGGGGCCGTTGGTTGTTTTGGAGGTTAGGGTGTAGGACCCTTGGAGGGAGGAGGAGGAGAAGAGGTTTATTGTGGAGTCGATTTTTCTGGGAGGTGTCAGTGAGATGGAGATGTGGAATGTGGGAGAGGGAGCTTACGAGTTACTTGACTGGAGGGTCAAGACGCTTGGGACTGTCTCGTCGTGGTTGTATAGTGTGATGTCCGCTACGATTTCCGCGTTGGAGGTTTTCCCGGTCAGGTCGCCGTGCGACTCGTACTTCCCCCTGATATGGGCGTTGGTAGTTTTGAAGCTTCCTTTCGTAGCGTTCACAGACTAATAAAACAGAGTCATCGTATGTCAGCGGGTTAAGCACGCAAACACAGATTCTTCGAGATACCAGGTACTCACTCGGGAGAATATATGCCCGTTCGTGCTGCGCAGAGAGATAGAGTCAAAGTTGACAGAACCTGCGAGGTCTCCGATGTGTTGTTCAAAGTTTGAGAGACTCGTCTCGAGAGACTTGATTTGCAGCGGGCTCTCGCTTGACAGTTTTGGCAGACGGATCGTCACGTCAAACTCGAAGGAGGGACGATGACTCCCTGACGGCCATCGCGTAGGGGTCTGCATATACCATGAATTGAGCAGATATCCTGATTCTTTAGGGACCACGTAAACTCACAAATATCCCGATCCCCCTCTCCCCACTCTTCCTCTCCAACGAACAAACCGCCAACACATGCAACCACTCCGCCGTCCTCCCCCTCGCCTCAATATCCACAAGCACCACATCCTCCCCATGCGCTTTCTCGTCCTGAATGATCTTCACGTTCCCCGCCGTCGCGATGCCTCTCGAGAACAAGTATAAGGCATCGGATTGGCGCGGGATCTCGAGTATGACGCGGGGCGTGGAGGAGGAGGTGGAGTGCCAGGGGAGGGGGCCTTTGAAGCAGACGAGGAGCTTGCCGTCGGAGGGGGTGGGCCAGGCTGTTGCTGCGTCGCGGTGTTCCTGGGAAGGATGGGGAGCTGCGGTTAGTGATAGTTTATTAATTGATAGTTTTGGTGCTGCGCGAGGTGGGCGGGTAGATAGAGAAGAGATGGGTTGGAGTGCGGGGTGTGGTGGGACGCCCGACTGGACGCACATAACGACCAACGGAAAGGAGAATGCGCAAGGTGTATCCCATGCAATCTGCATCTCTTTCCATACGACCCATAACAAACATTGGAGTTGAAGCCGGTACTCACTCTTAGCGACCTCCCCGTACTTCTCCCCACTTCAGTGACACTGCCCGTGAACGAAACGAGCAAGAACCATATGAGCAGCGCAACACCAAACGCCTTGAAGAACCTCTTCCCTGCAGGTTCTGTATGCGACACTGGCTCTAAAGGAGGAGGAATATACAGGGGCTGAGTAGAGCTTGTGCCTGCCTGATACGACCCAGATTCATGTCCAGGGTATGCGGGAGGGGATGAAGCGGGTATCTCTGTATCCTCTACCAGTTCTCTTGCTCGTGCTTGAGCCTTTGGTGTCTCTGGTGTGTCTTCTGGTATAATCATGGTGGCCTAGTGGGAGAGGTTGCCAGGCAGATGGCAGTAAGAAGTCAAGCAGTCAAGGCACGGCGGAGGAGGCTAATGAAGCAATGACTCGGGCGGCAAAAATGACGATCAGACTAGAGCTGGATGGCGTGAATTAGTTATCGGAGCGAGTCCATGTGCGTCGCTGGCTGCGGGTGGCTGCTGCGGCCATTAGAGTCATTGGACAGCCAGCGTCCTCCGAGGAGACAGAGTCGTCGTCCACAGAGATGCGCTCAGAATAATCCATGTGACACAGAATGCGCAGGATATTCCTGGGCTGCGCATGTCAGAGACTGTAGGGAGTAGAAAATCACTGCCGAAAGCAGTTTGAGAGGAGGTGAATATTGGGCGCCTGCAGTTGATGGCAGGAACGCGTTCTCGGTACGCGTGCTCTGCTGTAAACCACCATCCATTGTATTCTACATAACACGAAAATACCATGGTAATCAGCCTATTCTTACTCTACCGAGATTTATTCACCTACTCTGCCACTAGCTGCCCCTCTCCCTCCTCAGTGCCGCCCAAAACAAACCCATGGTCAGTCCACCCCGACATCCATACACCAGAACACCGTTGTATAGCTGACGCCAGTTCTCACTTTCCCGATCGCTCTAGTTGGTCGAATTGAAGAATGGAGAGACGTACAACGGGCATCTCACCGCCTGCGACAACTTTATGAACATCACGCTCCGTGATGTCTACCAGACGAATGCTGAGGCGGACAAGTTCTGGAAGTTGAAGGAGTGTTATATTCGTGGTAGTACTGTGAGTGCTCGTTTACATACTATTGTCGATGTAAATGCTGATGCCGTGGACGATGCGTGTGTAGATCAAGTATCTGCGAGTACCAGATACGCTCCTGGACGCCGTCAAGGAAGAACAGAACCGCGCGCGTGAAGCAGGCCGGAGCGCAAGAGGAGCACACGTCGGTGGGCCTGGTGGTAGAGGTGCGTCGTGTCCTTGCATCATGCTATTCCGATCGACTTACGTCCGACTCCAGGAAGAGGAGGGCCACAGAGAGGTATGCTTTCCTTGCAGTTTATTGTACTAGGGTTTGTATTGACGAAAGTTTTATCACTTAGGTGGACGTGGAGGTGCGCGTGGTGGGCCACCGCGGGGCGGACGAGGGCGTGGACGAGGGATGTAAACGCGTTCGGTACGTGTCGACAATGGTATTCCTCTACTAGTGCTAATTTGCGTGCGTAACTCCACAGTTATGGTTATTATCCATCCCACTCTTGCACAAACTCCGAATGTCCCCCCTCCCTGTCACGCATCCACAAGCTATCATATCCAAGTAACATACGATTTATTACCATCACACATAACCTCAAAGCACTTTTCTCCCGTCTCCTTCAACGCCCACTTCCCCTACAATAATCACAGGTAAGTCAGCCGGTAGCACTGACACTTTCCTCCGCGTGCGCGTAGGATAGAACAGAACATACCGTGAATTTCGTCTCGCCCACTTCGACAGTCCGTAACTGTGATTGCTCGCGCATCATACAATGCCGAGCGTCTTCCGGCGTGAGTTTGAGCGATCGAGATGTGAGTTTGAGTTCGAGTAGGTTGGGAGCGTCTTCTGTGAGGAAGGTCTCGATGTTGGTCTGTATTTTGGGTAATATCAATGGTCAGCGAAATCGGCCGAGGAGGTAAGGATCTACTGACGATATTCGACTCGCGGGGCAGCGCACACGCCAGCCTCTCCAACTTCGGGAACCTCGCTCTCCCCTTCCCTCCTTTCCCTCCTTTCACTCCAAGACCAACACCGCACAAAGGCAAAGGCACAACAACACCCTCCACCTCCAACACCTCCAACCGCTCCCCATGCACCCTCGCCAAAAACTCCACAAACTCCCCCGGCATCTCAACACTCTCACTCCCATTGGAGTTCGGCGAGAACACGCGCAAGGTAAAGGATTGCAGAGTTTGTGGATGCGGGACGAGCTGGGCGATCCAGGTCCACATCTCTGCGCGGATGTGGGGGGAGGTGAGGGAGAGGGCGGAGGTTGTTATTGTTAGGGTGTGCAGGGCTGCTATGGGGGGTGCGGGAGATGGGGTGCGGGTCGATGGTGGGGAGGGGGATGGGGAGGGGGATGGTGAGTATGATGGTGGAGGTGGTGAAGTGTGAGAGGGAGGGAATGATGGGGAAGCGGAAGAGAGAGAGGAGGGAGAGGAGGCGGTAAGGGAGGAAGTGGAGGGGGAAGGGGAGGAGGAAGAGGGGGAACGACGAGCGATGGGGGAGAAGCCGTAGTATTCTACGTCGAGGGAGGTGAGGGTTGGGAGGAGGGCGAGTATGTCGGGGACGGAGCAGCGGGTGGCGGCTTTGAGGCAGAGGGAGCGGAGGTGTGGGAGGTATGACAAGTCTGCACTCAATGGTCATTTAGTGAGTGGTTGTGGTTATACGCGCGAGCGCGAGCGGCTTACATTCCATATACCGATCGCTCAGCGGACTAATCACCAACTCCAACCTCTCCAGCGTCGTCCCCACCCTCTTCAACCACTCAACCAACGCCCCATGCTCAATCTCCAAACACCAAAGCCCCAGCGCCTTCAACCCCTTAATTCTCGTCAATCTGCTCCAAACACCGGGACTCAACCCAGGCGAAGCGGCTCTGATGACCAATTCGCGCAGGGGGAAGTTGTGTGTGAGGATGATGTCGAGGTAGGAGGGGAGGGAGGAGGTGGAGGTGGAGAGGAAGCCGCCGCCTGTCCAGGTGAAGGAGTGGAGGTTGGTGCAGAGGCGGAAGGCGGAGGTGGAGGTGGGGAGGAAGGGAGGGGATATGTCGTGCGCTGTTGCTATAATGGTGGAAGGTTAGTATGTGGTCCTGGAGAGGTGAGAGATGGTGCTTGCCTGTTTCGCTGATACGTCTGACGTAGTGCGCATAGTTAGGTTGTCGTAGGAGCGTACAAGCGGGATGAACTATCCGGCTGCTCCCACTAGTGCTTCGCTTTAAAAAGTGAAGAATGAAGAAGGTTGATTTGTATTCAGCAGGAAAAGGAACATGGCATCTGAACTCACTACGACGCGCAGCGGTGCATCCAACACCCTATACAACCTCGGTGTAACCGCACAATGGAAGGTCCTATTCACCAACGCGCAGTTATACAGATCTCTTCTGTCACGCAGATACTCGACGATCAGGGCGATGATGTCCAAATGCCATGGCGACGTCTTCAAGTTGGACACGGTCATTACGATTCGCTAAACAACAGCTTCCTTCTCAGTTCTTCCTCGCACAGCACGTTCCACAATTGGTATAGGTATACGTAGAGGTGCAGGTTGTCGGATGTGGATGTGGGTTGTGTTTATGGCGGTGCCGAGAAGGGGGCTCGGAGTGGAGGCGTACGTACGAACCTATGCAAGCCGCAAGAGCTTATAAGGCACCAGGCAGGATGCACAGAAGCCCGTGTGTTGGGCTGGGGATCCACGTCCACTCGTCCGAACGGAAGATCTTGATTCTGCCAAGGGTGTCCGATGATCACTGTGATCTTTGGGCGTCGGAGAAGGCACATAATACTGTACTTGCATATTGAGTGGACAGTAGAGTGCGTGCTCGAGCTCCGTCTGGACGGGGTCCATCGCTTGTTTGGACGAATGTACGCTGCGGGATTGGTCCCGGAGTTCCAGTCGGAAAACAGAGAAACGCTTGGATTAGCATGCACATACATACACGCCTCATTTGTGCCTCATTGAATCAAGTGGATGCCGAGGACCTCGCTGTATCGGGACGCGGCGATTTACCATTGGCAAATGCAGCTCACCGCCCAATTGCGAGCTCTACGTGGTCACCACAAGGCTCTCAATCTCAATGGCCGCAGACCCGAAGCGCAAACTCTGGCAGATTAGCCCTCATGCGATGCCGTATGAGAAGCCTATAGCTACGAGCTTTTGCCTGATTGTGTGAGAGCCGGTAATTGTGCAAGAAGGAGGCGATGATGGTGATCTCGGTATGCTCGGTCTTCTCGGGACCTACGGTGGCTTCGAGCCTTCGGCATATACTTGGGTGTGCCTGGGATAGACCACAGCATCGATTCTCCAACATGTTGTTCGGTGCCGATGTCTGGAGTGTGCAGTATTCCTCCATACCGAGTGGATTTGCGCGTGCAGACACCGTTTACCCTTGGAGATCTAGCCTGCCAGTGCGCTGGATGTCAGATGGCATCCCGAAATCAGTGAACGACTCGATTGCTGAGAAAATTTACGATGCTCACCGCGCAGAATATGCTGGCTCACCTGTAAGGTAACATGCCAATCAGCGGTCATGGCGGGCACAGTGGCCATCGACTCGGACAACTGGCGATTGGCTCGCTTTCTACGGATATAATATTCAGCGCTCCGAGGCCAATTACCGGATTAGACGTGGATCAGACTATGGGCGCTCCGTCAACGTTCAACTTCAAGTTGAACGGCCATTCGATATCAATATCGCGAGCTCGATCTCTAGTTATTCTTCTCAACATCGCTAGTGGAATTGAACATTTTGTTTCCTCTTGTCCCTTGTTCCCAGTTTTGCCACTGCCAGGCTTGAAATTGCCTCTACTCACTAACCTCACACCGGACTCTAAGTAAGTGACTCTGTCTCTCTCGCCACAACTTGATCCTCATGCTCATCACTAATATCCTTTGTCACGCAGAGGTGGAATGAGCACAATGAAAAGTCGGGCAGCAGCAGACAATACGTCTCGTCTACTCCTACTATCGCAGCTCCGGAAAGTTGGGCGCAGGCCTTCACAAGGTTCAGATCATGAGTCAAAAGTGGCAGGCGGTGGTGATCTGCCGGTCGAGCTGCTTCTCCGAATATTCGACCATGTGCCCGCAGTAGACATTATTCAATGCCGGGGGGTGAGTACCTTGGATCTCTCTTGCTGACAGGACTAACAAATCGAGTTGCGCACGACGTTGGTTGCAACACCTCCCAATCTCTTATAGGTATGCAGCCAGTTCCGACGGATCATCGATGATTTTCCCGAAATACAGTACAAAATCGAACTTTATGTCTCCGGATATCAAGACAATGAGGCCAACACTTCAATGAGTGTTACCGCCAAGTTGAAGTCTCTTCTGGCTCACCTCCGCCGGGGCGACTTGGAACGCCTACAGAAGTGGGCTTGGCAGCGCATAGAATTGGACTGGGACCCTAACCTCGTCGAAGCCAGCCATATTAGCGGAAATGTTTGGCTGCAGTACATTCGACCGGCGGATCCGCCGCCGCGGGTCTATAAGATGAAGTGTGTCTCTATTGAAAAGACATTGGATGGTACACCATCTGTGACTAGTTGGACGTTATCATTCCCAAGGTTTCATTCTGAGGACTGCGTCGCAGATTCGTCGCAGAACACACTGTACTGCTTCTACATAGAGGTTTTGCAAGGACAGTACTACTATAGGTATGATTCACTCTTCCGCTTTCTCGGAAAACCACTTACAGTTCAATGTCCCTCTGCAGGGTCAAAACATTCTCTCTAACAAACGGGCAGATCCTGTCGGATCAGATCTTCCCAAGAAACTATCAGTCAGATTTCCCTGTAGGCTGGAAACGTCTTCTCAAGCCACACGGAAATAACATGCTCGCCTACGTCACCGCCTGGCGCACCGCAACAGACGAAAATAAGGTGCTAGTAGAGATTGGACTCCTTGACCTCGAGTCTGGCAAGGTCATAGATGCATGTAACTATACCATGGAGTCACGGTACATCGGCTGACCAACCACATTTAGACCATTTCTCGGATTGTGGCGCCCCTGCCCAAATGCGAGTTTATCACAGGCAACACGTTTCTGCTACACTCGATGGACGGTAGAAATTTCTCCACAGAGGTGTACACACTCAGACGATCAAGTTCAGACAAGGAGAAGATTTATCATCTTGCTACGTTCAAATACCCGACGATACGTAGTGCCTACATAACGGAGATAAATGGGGAAGACGATGTCATATGGCCGCGGGACAGCCCAGTACCTGGCTGGTCGACCCGTAATGCACCCCCACCGCCTTTCATGCGCTCCGATACGCCGCTGGTGATGGTCTATCGCACTGTCCAAAATTTTCAGTTCCTACATTGCATACCCACATCCGTTTTCACGTCCGTCGCGGGACGTCTGACATCTCTTGATGTAACCGACGAACCACTGGTCTTGGAGTGGAAGTCTTGGGGCCCAGAAAATACTCGTTGCTTTCTCGACATGAACCCAAGGCCTTTTCACTGCCCACCCGCCAATTTTGGACATCAAGTGCTTCAACGAGACCTGTCACTACTCGACTTCAACCAACTCGACATTACAAGGGACCTCCATCGCCTCAAGATGTCAGCACTCTCCGACAGCTGCCATGCTCATGCGCTGTCGGCTCCCATTGGAGGTCTCGAGGATGTAGACATTCCAGGCACCGATACACGGATTATCAGGAGCCCGACAGTTATACCACGGGGTGAGATTTTTGACGACGACGTGGTCACTACCTTGCCATATAAGAGGACCCAGATCGATTGGGACTCGAGCTTGCCAACTCCGAGCTTTGTCTATGGTGGAGAAACATGGGTGGCGGCGTCTCAGGACAGGGCATCTGTATGTATCCTGTACGTCTTGTGCGTATCTTTAGCTGATATATTACTACCGTAGCGCGAATTTACCTACCATGCGCTGGTTCGTAGGTGAATAAAACTTCGCGTAGTCTGGCAGTAGACAAGGAGGGAACTACCACATCGTCGCTATCGATCAATATCGGGCTCTCCGCTGCGTACTCAAGTACAGATGATTTCCCTCTGGATTGCTCGACCTTGTACTTATTCTCGCCATCCTCACAACATGTGATACATTATCGGGTCTGGCTTATGAGGTGAGAAGGTGATAGCCGTGTGAGGCCTCGGGGTAAGCATGCTTGAGCGTTTTGCGTGCGATATGGCTATCAGAGTCTGCCCGGCGGTGAAAGGACTGCTCGTCAGTATATCTACAAGCTTACACTTTGATGTCATGGCACAGAAAGACTTGGAGCGATGGTACGTACGAGTTACTCAAGCAGCATCAGCTGAACGGTACATTGACGTTTATTATGCACAGAAGCCCTCTATGGGACATGGTCGAAACGGAATGCGATGAGATTCTCCAAGACGCAGACATAGCAAGATGTCGCTTTGTTCGTTGTCGGCCAACCTTTAGGGTAGGTGTTTTCCATATGCACTGCGCTAATTGTACTTCGTCCTGATCGTGTAATCCAGTCCGACCACGAGGTAGATGACCCTCAATGTCATTCACATACATAGGGGCAGGAGATAACACGTCAGTAGAAGTCGCAATCCTTAATCCTGATTCCGGGAATCATCATAAACGTCGCAGCTCCGTCATTGGTGTTCCAAAAATTACAGCTAATCAGCAAGGTATCGACGTCTGGCCGGATAAGGCAGTAGAGACTCCAGTGCGTTACCGACAAGATCTTCCTTTGTTATTTCACTCCTGATGGCGAATTACCTACAGCACTGTGTATAATCACGACAGAGACACTACAGCAAAGGCAGAAATCCGTTCATATCGCGATTTTCGAATACCCCGCCATACACATATTATCGAGTGCAGGTACCAGCGCCAGCGGCATCAGGGTCCAAGGTTCAACATGCACTTCTTGCTTCTTCATTTACGCACAAAACCCCCCACTGTCAGGCTCCTGGTAGACTCGCGATGTATGCACCGGTGTTTGCTCCTTCCTGCAACTCTACTCCACGTCTCGTGAGTATCTATCGTAATTCCGGAAATTCTTGACTCTTATCTTGCCTACCAATGACACTCTTCACTTCCTAGCGAGACAACGTGCATTCGACCTATCTTCCAAAGGCGCCAGTCACGTTTGGCATGGAAGTCCTGGTACCCCAAAACTTGCCAAGCTTTCAGATACAGGCGGCATTCGACCTCTTCGATCCTCTCAACATCCACTCAACTCCGACTCCTTTCAATATCGTCACGTACGCGTGCTCCCCGCTATTCATATCAAGCTCCGTACGTAGAGCTGGGAACTATGAACCTCGCTTCTGTGGCAATGTCAGAACTTACAGCAGCTTCCATACCTCGGAAAGTCATCACTCCGAGTATGAGGGTGCCTTCGCACGACCGTAACGCGCGGTGGGACCAAACTTGCAGCCGCCGATGGTGCAACTCGTGAAGTGCTAAGTATATCTACGCGCTGTCTTCAACCTGTATTTAAGGCTAAGAAACAGTCTCCTTTACCCCCAGAACCTCATCGAGCACATCAATGTGAGCCTGCCTAGTCCACACCTCCAGATGGCGACTCATCGTATATTTTTTAATTTACGCACTCAGAACTTCCTTTCAACATCGTCACAGTAAGCGCACCTATTCCTCTACCATTATCTTGCCTAACCTGTGGTAGTCATGTCTCACACAGCTATCGTCCAAGAGCTTGTTGACTACTACAACAAGCCCGAAAATGCCGACTTCAAGTCCCAGTTCCAGTTATCATTCTCTCGCGCACATGATACCGGTCTCGCCATTTTCGACGACTACAACGTACACACGGTCGAAGACTATTTCCGTTACATGGATGAATACGTAAACTGGGTACCTTCTGAGAACAAGACTGGCACCAACGTCTTCCTCCACATTTGTTTGTTCTACTTCATCATCGACCTACCACCCGTGTCTCAATTCCAGGACCTCATTGACCCTGTTACCAAGGCCCCGTACAGGTGGCTTACTGACTGGCTGATCCGCTACGCCCAAGAGATGGGCCAGTGGATGGACCAGCCCGGATCCATCACTGAAGAGACGATCGACTCTTTCTATGCTGCGGACAGTTACCATATGAAGGACTATCCTCGCGTCAAATGGAATACCTTCAACGAGTTCTTCGCTCGACACATCAATAAGGATTTGCGCCCCATCGCCCCCGACACAGACGACAGCATCGTTATCACTAGCCCTGCCGACTGCTCGTATGACGGGCAGTGGGCAATTGACGACAAAGCCGACATCACCACTTTCTCCGTCAAGGGTGTGCCTTGGAGCATCTCGCAGCTGCTCGAGGACACTCAGTACGGCCCCGCCTTTGCTGGTGGCACCTTTACACACTCCTTCCTTGGTCCACAGGATTATCATCGCCAGCACGCGCCCGTCTCGGGCACGGTTATCGAGGCCAAGGTCATCCCCGGCATCTGCTACCTCGAAGTCGTTTTGAAGACCGATCCAAACTCCCGCAGCGGTCGTCCCAAGCTTGAAATGCATCGCCATCTCCGCTCTAAGCGCGAGACGGCGGGCATCATTGACGCTGCTCCGCAGAATAGCCTCGATGCCCCCGACACAGCTGGCTACCAGTTCCTACAGGCCCGCGCGTTGATCCTCATCGACAATCCCGACCTCGGTCTCGTCGCCGTGCTTCCTATCGGCATGGCACAGGTCTCTTCCGTCAAGCTCAGCGTTCAGCCGGGCCAGACAGTCGAGAAGGGCGACGAGATCTCGTACTTCCAGCTTGGCGGGTCGGACATCATCATGGTGTTCCAGAAGGACGCGCAGGTCAGTATCCACCAAACATTGGGTCAGCACTACAACTACGGGACTGCTGTCGCGCTTGCTCCTCGCAAGAAGTAGATGGTAAGCAGTCACATCTTCTCACTTTACTATTCACTTTACTGACGTCAATATTAATAACGAGCAGGAATGCAGATTGGATGTTCAACGTTCAATATTGAACGCTAGTTGGACCGGTGTCCCCGCAAATTTGATTGACAGAATGGATTATCAGAGTGCTCTGTACCAATACTTGGCTTGTCATACGGAATTGTACCACTAGTGGTGAAGTTTAGCACTGTATCGAACTTGCTTCCATCTGAATTGGAGAGATCGGAAGTTCCTATCAGCTAGCGGAATTTCTGAGAACACCGGGCTTTGTTGCCTTCATATTGCCTTGCGTTTAGACGTTACACGTACGCTGTTCAGACGTTCGCCTTATTGGATCTGATGGTAGGGCTCAGGGGCACACAGTATTTACTGAGCTCAGCAGTGCGTAGCGGATCAATTGCGAGCGCTCCGGTATGAGATCGCACTGATAATTTCCTCAAGCAGGAAGCTGTCCGAGTCGCTCAAGCTTGCATTCTCGCCATCATCACAGTATGTTTTACATTGTCGGGCTCGGTTTATGCGATGAGAAGGATATAACTGTACGAGGCCTTGAGGTATGTCTCAACTATCCTGTATGGGACACAGCTAACAGAGTCCGTACAGGCAGTAAAAGGCTGCACGCGAGTATATCTAGAAGCATACACCTCAATTCTGATGGTACAAAAGGAACGGCTGGTGCGCGATACTCGAAATCTGAAGTGAGCGGTATGCTGACTTATGTTATGCAAGGAAGCCTTCTACGGAAAAGATCTAATTCTCGCGGATCGTGATATGGTCGAAACAGAAAGCGATGAAATCCTTCGGGACGCAGACATGCAAGATGTAGCTCTGCTCGTCGTCGGCGATCCGTTTGGGTAGGTGATTCCCGTACTTATAACTCGATATCGCTCACACTAGCCTTCGCGATCTCAGAGCAACAACACATACAGATATCGTTCTCCGCGCACGATCTCAAAATATCCCCGTCCGCGTCATACACAATGCATCCATAATGAATGCCATCGGTGCATGCGGACTGCAATTGTACAACTTTGGCCAAACCGTATCTCTGGTATTCTTCACAGATACTTGGAAGCCTGATAGCTTCTACGACCGCATCAAAGAAAATGCGGATCTGGGGATGCATACTCTAGTGCTGCTAGACATCAAGGTCAAAGAGCAGAGCGAAGAGAACCTAGCAAGGTACGTATAACTCTTTATAAACGAATGTATATGGGACTCATGTACTTGCAGAGGAAGAAAAATCTATGAGCCGCCTCGCTACATGTCCATCACTCAAGCCGTGTCTCAACTCATTGAAATTGAAGAATTCCGCCAAGGTGGTATCCTCACATCGGACAAGACCCTTGCTATCGCTCTATCTAGAGTAGGAGGAGGCGATGAAGAGCGCATCGTCGCCGGAACTCTTGCAGAACTACTCGATCAGCCCGTTGAAGCGTTCGGCGAGCCTCTGCACAGTCTGGTCATCGTTGGGAAGCGATTGCACCCCCTTGAATCCGAGTACGCAGAGAGTTTTGCAGTTGACAAGCAGAACTGGAGAAGAGTGGCGCACGATGTATATGGGTGCGCCTTGGAGTAATGGTGAACGAGTGTAAATACGCTGGCAACAAGTCACAAGTTATGTATCATATGGAGCTATTTATTCAGAGTAGCTGCTTTACGGAGGTGGTAATCACGGCTGCTCTGATCAGGTAAATGTGAGATATGGTATACCTCGAGCCTTGTCTGTGGTCTTTTGTATCATTACAAACCACGTAGTAAATGTTCAGCTAACTTCTATAAGGAGACCGTGTGCTGGACTGATCCGATAAGCTTTCGACGATCATCATTGTCCGATATCTTACCGCCCAAATTCTTGCGAAAAGCAGCCAGAGGTCGAGTGACTCAGGTGGTTACTACCCTACTTATCTGACTCTTATCCCAACAAACCACTCTCATTACTGAACCACCACCTCAGCTACCAGAATGTCGAGCCCAATACACGTCGACGAAACCGGCGGCTCAGACGAGACAGGCAAGGGCACGCCAGAGGCGCCATACGGCTCGCTTGCCTTCGCACTGTTCACGCGCCCAGGAGCCACTTTGCTGATTCGCAAAGATGGCGCATACGAAGAGCCCACTCAATCGGCCTTGAAGAAAGCCAAGAAAGGTGCAGATGGACTAGAGAAGAAGAAAAAGAAGGCAGAGGAACTAGCTGAGAGAGACGCGCTCGCGAAAGCACAGGAGAAGGAGAAGAAGGAGAAGTTGATTGAGGAGAGCAAAAAGATTGTGCTTGTTGAGGATGCTAGCTTGCCTAAGGCAAAGAAGGTACGAGTACTCATCGACATAGCGAGAGGTGGAAGGCTCTAATTGTGATATCGCATTCAGGCCAAGCTGAACAACCTGACTGAACTCCGTGGCCAGCGCGTCCGGGTATCAGGATGGGTGCATCGGCTTCGCGACCAGAAGGAGATCATCTTCATCGTTCTACGAGATGGTACTGGTTACCTTCAATCCATCCTGACCGGCAAAGTCGTAAGTCACTCAGCTCTGCAATGCATATAACGGAGAGCCTGATGGATCGCATGTAGGCACAAACTTACGACGCGCTCACGTTGACTCTCGAGTCGTCCGTAGAACTGTACGGAACTCTCCAAGCTGTTCCAGAGGGCAAGACCGCTCCTGGTGGACATGAACTCCTCGTTGACTACTGGAAGGTCCTTGGGGCTGCACCAGGTGCTGATGATGCATTTAGCAACCGATTAAACGAGGTATGTCTAAATTAATCATACCTGCAATGTTGATCTCGAAATTCTCATCCTCAATATTCCAGAAATCCGACCCTTCTATCTTGGCCGACTTACGACACTTGGTCCTACGTGGAGAAACCGCCTCAGCCGTCCTGAAACTCCGCGCTTCACTCATGACCGCATTCAGACAGACATTGGTATCACATAACTTGCTCGAAGTCACTCCCCCATGTCTCGTGCAGACTCAGGTCGAAGGAGGGGCCACCTTGTTCAAGCTCGATTACTATGGCCAGCCGGCGTTCCTAACGCAAAGCTCTCAGCTTTACCTCGAGACGTGTCTTCCGTCGCTTGGCGACGTTTTCTGTGTGCAGGAGAGTTTTCGAGCTGAGAACAGGTGCGTGTGACTCATATATGCGGTTCTCTTGTTTTAACATGCGCCTTTCGAAAGTCATACACGTCGTCATTTGAGCGAATATACCCATCTCGAAGGCGAACTTGCGTTCATCACTTTTGATGAGCTCATGGACCACATTGAGGCACTGGTATGAACGCGACACCTCGAACCTATTTTCTTACTCATCTCTTCTTGCGTTAGATCTGCGAAACCGTCGACACACTGCTCGCGAACCCCACCTCTGCCGCCCTCATCAAGCAACTCAACCCCAACTTTACCGCCCCCGCCCGCCCTTTCATGCGTCTCTCTTATGTTGACGCCATCAAATGGCTCAACGAGCACGGCATCCAGCACGAAGCCGAAGATGCTGACGGCAACGTCATCAAAGATGAGCAAGGCAACCCCAAAATGGTCGACCATGCCATAGGAGACGATATCGCCGAAGCTGCCGAGAGGAAGATGACGGATATTCTTGGAGTGCCTATCTTCTTGCACGGATTCCCGGCAGAGCTGAAGGCGTTCTACATGAAGAAGATACCTGGAAAGGAAGGAGATAAACATGTGTTCACGGAGAGCTGTGATGTGTTGATGCCTGGTGTCGGTGAAATTGTCGGTAAGTGCACAGTCTGCGAGACTTATTACTATAGGAATGAGCTGACGTTATGGACTTCAGGCGGGTCGATGAGGATTTCAGACGAACAAGAGCTGCTCGCGGCCTACAAGAAGGAGGGCATTGACCCCTCACCTTACTACTGGTTTACGGATCAGCGTAAGTATGGCACCGTCGAGCATGGCGGGTACGGTCTTGGTGTCGAGGTAAGCATGTTTCGAAGACTCCTCCAGTGGTCAAATGATTCTGAGTTATTTTGACAGCGATTCTTGGCTTGGCTCGCGAACCGTTATACTGTTCGGGAATGCTCGCTGTACCCCAGATGGCCCAGCCGTGCGACTCCTTAAATAGAGCTTTGTGAAGGTAGTAATCTGTGTATCAAGTAAGGGCTCCGGTGCATGTACGTAGATAACAGGAAACAAAATGCAAGCCATATGTATTCTAATAGATGATCGACGGTGGATCCAGGTTAAGATGACTAGTAGGCATGTAAGATACTTTCGAACCAATTACGGTCGGGAGATGAGACATAAATACGCATATATACAACCCCTTACTTCTCTCTACTCGACCTCGACATCACTGTCCTCGATGAACGGTGCACTCTTGATCTTGCCCTGAGCCGCGCCACTCCTCTTGTCGACGCGTGGCTTGTACTTCTTCCTCTTCCTTCTGCTGGCCCTCCGGTCTTCATCGCTATCGCTGACGTCTGATTCAGGCCGATCGCGTTTCGTGCCGGCCATGACCAGCTCAGCGTCTTCGGAAGACGGATCGAACATGTTCCAGAGTCTCTTCTCGTACGCCTCTTCCTCTGCATGGTCTTGTTCGTCCAGCTGCTCTTCGTCAGCCAACTCGGCTTCTAAGGCTTCTTCGTCTGTCTCAGATTCTAGGAGGTCCTCCGGTTCGTCGTTCATGGTGATGCCATTCGAGGAAGATAGCCACGGGAGGTATGAGGATGGGGTAGCTGACGGTGTAGATGGACTAGAACTGGAGGCAGGAAGGCGAATGAAAGGGGGGAAGATAGTACGGTGCAGGGATAATGACTCCGTGGCTGAGGGCATATATTTCTCTTGAATCGTATCACCATTGTCATCGCTGATTTGGGCTTCGTCGTCGGTATTGTTGTGTCCTATATCATTGACCTCGTCTTCATCAGCAGACCCCTCAGAGTTATACTCGAGATCTAAACGCTCCAGCAAGTTCGCGAAATGTTGTCGGCGATCGTATTTTCTTTCGGTGAGCATCGATAATGCGTGTGCGACATTCCCGGTGGTGATTACCTGTTATTGGGATGGAAACATTTTCAAACAGGGATCCCAGCACTAACGTACCTGGCTGTTGGCTAGGCGCCACACTTTCGTTTGTGTCTTGGCCACCATCTCCTGATCTCGCGATACGATGCTTTGCCGAACGAGCAGTGATACAAACGACACTGTGTGGTCGTGCAGTGCTCGTATGGTCCCTGCTGAGATCTGCGAGTTTACATCCTCAGGAACTTCGTGTAGATTATTGTACGTTCTGCAAGGCAATCAGTTTACTTGTGTAAAACAACGACAAAGGGCATCTTACCGCATCAACTTGCTTATGGTAGTCATATGGAAAAGCCCTAGTCCATCCTGCCTAAGACGCACAGCATCAATCCCCAATGACTCCAGCCCTTCGCGCACTTTATACGGTAATGTCCTTCCTGACACATGCGCATGCCTCTTCGGTTTCTCTTCGTTACCGAGGTCGTTCTCTGGATGATCCTGCTCGAGCTCATCTTGATGCGACTTAGCTTTCCTGCCTGGCTTGAGCCGGTTTAGGCTCTGGTCTACAGTTTGGCCCGTCTTTTCCGCCCGTTTTCTACGCATGTACAGCCGCTTTCTGAGACGTTTGCGAGACGCGGGAGATAATGATAGGTCTTCTGACGGAAGAACAGCTACCGCAGCCTCGGTTAATTGTCCACTCGTAGTATTCGCGTCGACAGCTTCATCCATGTCTCCTTCTTCTTCTCCGCCCTCCCAAAGCTTCTCCCCATTCTCTTCTACTTTGGGCAACGAGTCGTCTCCGTACTTACTTCCGAGTGTCGAATCCCGGGGAACACTCCATGTGTCCTCATCGTCTCTCAGTATAGAGTCGAGTACTCGGAGACGCATGTCGTCTAACTCCATTAACGCATCTTCTACCTCCCATTCGGACCCTCTGCGCTTTAGCCAGTCCTTGTATCGGGCATTTCTGACCTTTTCGCCCTCCCTGTCCCGTGCCGGTAACGTACCCTTCTTGGCCCTGAGTGCTAGTTTTTGCATACGTTTTTCCGCATTTCTTGCACGAGGTATACTGGCTCGCAAGAGGGCTGGCTCTACGGAGCTGGCATTGTTCGCAAGCTCATCCTCGTATTCTATCCAGTCATTGCTGACCTCGCAAGCGATAGCGAAATCATTACGAGGTAGTGGGACGAACTTCAAGCCATTGTCCAAAGAGGCGCCATGGAACCGATTCAGACCTTCTTCCAGGATGCTCAGGTAGAGCTGGACATCCGCGAGCGATTTCGTTGCGACATGTTCTGCTATCAGATCCGGTCGCAAGCGCGAATGAATAGCTATACCATGAAAAAAGCGGCCTTTCTCTTCACCACTCCAGCACGAATTAGGGGAGTAGAATGATGGAGGTAAGACGTGATATGGGTCATGTCCGGTAATGCGTTGCTGACATTGGATAGTGTGTTCATGGAGATGCTGGAGGTAGTGTGAAAGTTGGGCATGCTGACTGTCTTCATCTTGGGTATCAGCAGCTGTGAAATCTCCTTCATGTTCATTCATGTCATAATCTGTCCGGATGTGATGCACAGGTCACAAGTGCCCCTAAGAACAGAGAGCGAAGACTATGAATACACCGAAAGGTACAGTTATTGTTGAACCCACCCGTCTATGCATATCCTGGTGAGTGAAGGAAAAGGCCTTATCGGCGAGATGATGCGGTGGCTTTCTTCCTACCTGCCTGAAGAGAGTAGCCTCGCGAAGTTTGAAAACGACTTGGCGAAAGTCGAAACCACTTCCGGATCGGTGATCAGAGCGTGGGAAGGAGCGGCAAACAAATCAAAATATTGCGCGCCTCTAGCGCTCATTCCAAATTGTTTTCGATTCTGGCGATGACTCTCCCTACATATGTACGCAAATATCTTAAGTAATGAAGAAGCAGTCTGATCGATAGCACCGTCTACTTATCGGCCTTTAGCCTCTCATTAAGTCGTAAAGCAAAATACATAAGCGGTGGTGTATTCGAGGCAAAAGGCATGTAAACAATCTTTGTAAGGATAGAAGACTGGTATTGGTATGGCCTTGCATATAATATTTCATAGACCGCCTCCAAGATGAATCGTAAGCTTTTCTCCGTCGCCCTTCAACTCCTGTCGGCCATGACTCGGCAAGTGGTCTGCTGGAGCGTCTCCAGAGGAAACGGTCCCGTAGCTGTCATCTTCCTGGTTGTCCATCGCCACAAGCACGGTCTGAGCGTGAGGTCCTGTGTGACTGACAACATTTGTGGCATTGCCAGTTTGCCCAGACGTGGCGTTTGCAAATCTGAGTGAGCCTATAGGAACAGTCTTATCGGGACCAATGCCGGCGTTGATGTCAAGAGTAGGAGCAGAAACAAGTACTTCTGAGGATTGCTGGTTGTTTATCAGAATCATTACGAGTGCTGGATACATCCCCTATATGATTAGATCAACTCAGGTAAGCGCAACGCGCATTGAGAGTAAGAGTTGATAGTCCAACTAACCGCAATCTGTGCGTGAATTCCTGTATACACATCGCCCAATGTTCCACCGGGAACATGGATGAATGAGCCGGCGAGCACTATTATCTGTTACATGTTGTTAGGAGAGAGCATCTGGGATAGTGCTCTCAACTTACAGAGGATATGCAGTATATGACTCCTGACTCCGCCACCAAAATCATGATGCGTGATATTTGTTCACTTGAGCTCCTCTTTCTGAAGTTGTTGCCGATTGACTGGCGGTATCTCCTACAAATTAGGTACAGCTCAGTACATCCCCTCGCATACTCAGAACCAAATCTCGTCTCTTACCACGCCCATAGGTTGATCACGCCGGTCGCTGTTATGTTTGTAAGTAGCGACAGAACTAGATTGATGATTTGTAGAATGTCGAGAGCTCTTGCTAGATGTGACTTTCGAGGCACCGTGCCTCCGGGGGAGGCGGTGACAGCGATGCGCACCCCAATCGTAGTTCCGACAGATACTGGACGAGCCATTGATCGTTATCAAGATGCCATGCACATGACGAAGAATGATGCTCACAAGCTGTTAGAGCCAATATGATCGGCGGTACGACAAGCACAGCCTTGGGGAACTGGTCTTTACACAAGACGCTCATCCTCCAGACCACCACACCGTCGGCGAACACATCTATCGTAAGTGCAACGATCAGCTTTCTCAGAAGTGTCCAAATGAACCACATTCCCCATTCAGTACTTACAACTTACAAGAACAATGGCGTTGAAGAGTTCGCGTATATCTGGGTTCTTGAACCGTCCCGACTGTGTGATACTTGAGACCATGGTACCAACTGTCACCGCCCAATATGCCGTAGATAGAAGGAAAATGAAAAGAGTGATGGCAAACATGACGACATTTGGCCGTCGACTGATACCCTTTTTGCTGTTTGCAGGTCAGTAGATACACTTTGTGAATTTGCGCACGCCTCACCGTAAGCTGTGAGCTGCAATTGGTACCACTACGATGAATGATCCTACAGTGTATGTTTAGTATTGCAGACATTGTACTAGTGGAGTGTCAACACTTACCGTAGACAACCGTTTGGCACAGTACCTCGACGAAAGTGAACAGCAGTGTTACCTGCGAGCTAGAAAGCATGATATTGGACGGTGCTCTTGAGATCCGAGAAGGACAATTCAAGTGCCAGTAAATATCACAGTGTAAGGAGTGGGGTCGAGCCTGCATCAAGTTGGTACATGAGCTGCGTGATTTATACTAGTGGGTCCGTTAACGTTCATCAAGGCAATGATTGACTTCAGGTAGCAAGTCACATTTGTCGCACATGATGAAGAGCGTGAGTCATGGTCTCATCTTACACAGTGAAAATGCAAGCTTGCCGAGTACCTTCATTTAGAATCCCACCTTCCACGGGGCTATTCTCTTCTCAGCATGATAGTAGATGGGGAAACCTGAGCGATGCTATCGGCACTGAAAGATGTAATGCCCATCAGCATCTTCTTTGCTGCGGTCATGCAGATACAATTACTCACCTCTCATGGAAAGCGTCTACACTCCACTGAAAGCACCCGTTAGAGCGTTCTCGTCAGTGTGAGAATGCAGATAGAAGCCTGAAGTATCGCTGGCGTTACGACTGGCGGTGATCGGTCTGCAAGAGAAGCCATGAGAACATGCTCACCCAAGACAAGGAGGGGTCAGGACATTGTGCGGCGGTTGGGACCAGGAAGTGGGAGAGAACGAGCAGAAAGTTGTGTCGCGTTGTGAGCAGCACGGGGAATATATAAACCGTTATTAGGATGCATGATACGTCCCTGCTGCGGAGTCAATAACCCTGTTTTGCCTTATGGGACACTTCCTAACCATTTGTCAGACGTATTTACCTACCCCTTTCCATGACCAATCCGTCCTCCCCTTAGGCCTATGAGTCAACCACCACATTCCTCTTCAGATTCCCAATACAAGTCCACAAATTGCACTGCCTTCACCCTGTAGCCAAATCACTTCGTTATACACATTCCTGAGTCCGATTCGTCGCTTGTACTACACTGATGTCTATGGCCCGCACAGAGATATGTGGTGACTGCCAACATCTGTAACATCCGCTAGCAGCATCGGTTGAATGGAGGCAACCTAATCCTTGTCAGAAGCAGAACACATGCTGGAGTGAGTATTAGCGACGAGTGTGGAAGAGCAGCGGTCTCCGGGTGATCGTCGGGAGTTGACAAGGATCATGATCAGAGCTGGGTACATACCCTGTAGTGGGGGGCAGTTCGATTGTCAAAATCGAGTGATAGTAAGCGTGACAGAATGCCTACCGCAACTTGTACGTGTACCCCTGTATAGATGTCACCAAGTGTCCCACAGGGAAGACGAATGAAGGCACCGACAAGGGCTATTATCTAGATCATCAGACATCGAGATCAAGGATGAGTAGATGTTTTTGAAGTTTTGACGTGGTACTTACGGAGGATATACAGTATATCACACCTGATTCAACAACTAAGATCGCGATACGTGTTATCTTGCTAGTTGCGCTCGTTGCTCCGAAATTGATCACTGCGGATTTGCGATATCGCCTGAGGAGCAAGAAAACTTGGTTAAAAGCCTGCTGACAGCCCACAGACGCGAATACAATGACAAGAGTACTGACCATGCCCAGATCCAAATAACAATCGTCGTGCTCATGTTCGTGAGCAGAGAGAAAACATTAGTTGCCACTTGACCGATGTTAAGCCCTGCTGCAAGAGGCCCTTGAGGGTGGTCCTTCGGTTGACTTGTCGTATTGAGCATAATACGAACAACGATCGTTGCAACAACTGATACTAAATGGATGATTAGTGCTTATTCTTGTCGTTGGAGGCAAGAGAAAGACACTGACAAGCAGTTAGGCCTAAACTCAAGTACGGCGCTATGAATATCATCTTCGAAAAGTGGAATCGACAGAGAACAGTCATCCTCCACACGACAACGCCATCAGCGAAGACATCTACGAGAATTATTGTCAATGAAGCTGCATGCGGTTCTAGCTATACTTACAGTTCAATAAAACCGCAGCGCTAAGCAATTCTCTATATCCCGTGTCGTCAAATAAGTGAGAGGGAGTTAGCTGGGAGAACGCTGAACAAACGTAGACGGCCAAGTAAGCTGTGGAGAGTCCAAATATTAAAAGTGTGATTGAGAATATGATGGCATTTGCTCGCATAACGAGACCGTGCTTGCTAAAACACGTCAGTGCTCACAGACAGTCAGTGTACGATGTAAACATGCCTCAAGCTGCGTGCCGCTACGGCGACTGTCGTGACAAAGATGCCTAGACAGCATTAATATCAATCGCTACCCATGCCAGTGTACGAGTGCAAATGAAATCACCGTAAGTAAGTGCCTGGCACAGCACAGCTATAATTGATAGTACGAGTTGGGACTCCGGGAGCTGCGCCATTGGAATATCGTTAGAGCGGGTCGGGCGAAGATGGAAGGAGCAGACGGTGGGTGAAGTAGTACAAAGGATGGTGAGGTAAAGGATAGTACGTCCGACTTAGAATTAGCCTGCCCTGTCCTCATCACCATCATCATGACCGTGACGATGCATCGATAAACAGGACAGCGGCGAACTAGGAGCGTTGAGACGGTCAGATTCCGGCACACTAGTTTGTGTCAACTTCTTGTTACGTATCATATGTTGTAGAAGCATTCTTGTGGAGTACATCCAAGTTCAGCAAGTGTGCCCACGGTTGCGGAACTGAGAGAACCAAAGTAATGTTGTATTCGATCGTCAGCAATTGTTGGCAAATAAGGGAAATCGGTTTACTTACTCACTTGTAGCAAGCCAAACAAAGGGGGAAGAGAAAACAGAAAGGAACGCGCTCCGGGGAATTCCCTCAGAGAAAAGTTGCTAGCATCGACAATATTATTATTTATGATCATCTGCACTGCCAGTGGCCAAAGCACATCAGTGCAGTGCTCGTGTATGCAAATGGATTATTGTGCTGAGAGCTTACCCAGATATTCAACCACCTGATAGCAAGAAAGTCAGCATAGTGGTACTTAGTTGGTTGCTACAACCCACGCCCGCCGTACGCGTGTAGAATTCGCTCGAGCTTTGATTTGGATAACGTAAGCATTTAGCGCTGAACATTGTGGCGTTGATAACAGGCGTCTAAATGTCTTCACGGGCCCGTCCTTATTGATCTGAGACTGAGAGTGACTTGTATTTTTCTCGTCCACTTCCCATCCGCTCCAAACTGTCGCGAAAAACTCTTGCACGACTTCTCGCGAAAGACAAGTCTGCAGGGGACATGGGTAAATCCGAGATAGCATCTTGGGTTGCCTCTACCTCCTACGCGGACGATGGCGAATCTGGCGGCACTTCAGGACTGCCCGAATGGAGAAGAGAGTCGATAATTAGCGATTGGCCAGCAGCACTACAGGGCGCACAAAAGCGGCTGCTGACCAGCAGTACGAAAGTGAGGGAGCAGTTCCTAAAAGAGGAGTTATTCTTCATAGCAAAGCACGGAGGTACGTGATTGACTTCTTACGGCGTAACTTCATCATATGAACCCCAATGTACCGAAGACCTTACTTTGTCACAGACGTTGGATATCTTCCGGCTTCTTACATTGACGTACCCTCGATATGTTGACGCGGCGTCAAGGGAGGCTGTTGAGCTCGTCGGGACAGAACTAATCAGGCGAGACGAGTTGCGCGGTACACCAGAAGGTGATGTGGACGAGATCAAGCTTGGTGTTACCGAGCAGATTGTGGCATGGTTATCTCATGAGGCGGGGCTATTCGCTAAACGGCCAGGGTACGTCCCCGTATATCGCTGCGTTGGTAGTTCACTAATATCTCGACCATTAGCGCATATCCTTCAACCGACATGTTAGTATTACTCAGTTGGCTATGCGGTATATATTCCACATGCCTGAAGTACAACTCGGAGTTCACCTCAACGTCTACTTGGACCTTGCTCATCTCTGCAATGGCGACACTACTCGATCTCCTTTTGGATAACGCGACCAAGACTAAGTCATCCGTACAGAAAAGTGCACTTGTCAGATCTCGAAGGGCTCTACGATCTGTACGTCCGCATATTTACGAGAATAAATAAGGCATATTCTAATGTTTCTAAGCATCCGCAACATCTTCCGACAGTCATAAGAACTCTCATCGCTAATGGCAAGACATCGTCAAACCCGCTGTCCTCTGTTCCCCTGGTTGGCACCGCCATAGACGTTAAGCTGAGGCTCAAACACGTCAAGGACACTACTTCCACTTCTATCGATACCGACCTCAAGGTGAGTTTATCTACGGTCTCATCAGTAAATGCGAATGTTAAGATTTCTCGAAACCAGGCAGAAATCTTATCGTTTTACGGGAATACTGTTCTCATGTCAAGATCTCCAGTTCGGTCACACATCACAGTATGCAATAATATCCCGCCCAGTTCAGCACAGTCATTCACTACGGAGTATAGACCTCGCTGCACGACTTCATCAACACCTCAGTCACTGAAGAGGATCTCGAGAAGACCGTTCTACCTATCATGGAGAAGGCTTTACTCAGATCGCCGGAGATATCGTTAAGTGGTCAGTGGCGTTTCTCAATAAAAAACGGCATCGACTCACGAACGGACTGGCGTAGTGATATCGAGCTTCTTTTCTGCCTACTCCCCTTCATTGAGCAGCCAGCTTTTCCGCCGTCTTCTGACACCATGTCTTAACAACGCTCGATCGTCAAATGCTGTTACAAGAGCTTCATCCTCCGACTTGTTTCACGCGATTATCAACAAAGTTCAAGACGACGCGGATGCTACGTTTACTCTAGACGAAATTCTCAGTCTGCCCAAGGCTGGTAAAACCTCAGGCGCTGATCATCGCGTCGTGTTGTACACTATGGTCGGATATATATCCCCCAGCTCCAAGATCTCGTCAACACTCGTACAGTCTGTTTGTCCCCTTCTGGCAAAAGAGTCTCACGAAGCCGCTGTTCTTGCTTTGGCGGAATCGACAACTCCGCATCTGGTATACTCTCTGCGAGAAGGTCCCTCCTTGTCTTCTGAAGTCACTACGTTGATAGCTAAAAGTATGAACGACTCGAAGCCTCTTATCCGACGTGCATTCTGCTTGCTAGTAGGAAACGCGCTATGGCAACTTGACTCTGTCTCATCCGAATCATCAAAGGCTTTGGTGAAGGCCATACTACCCAGCTTTGACACAAACCTCAAGACCGTCGCAGGCAACCCCACTTCGTTACCTGCAGGTCCTCTGGAAGGTTACATCGCTTCAGCTGTGCTTCTTGGCCCCGTCCTTCGAGGCGGGCAGTTCGGTATGTTGATGTCTATTCTAGCGCCGGTCATCGGTTAACATGCGTTCCAGATGATCTAGTTTCACGCAATCCCCTCTTACAAGGTCTTTTGGCAACCGGGTCGAAGCCGTCGTTTTTGCTGTGGGAAAAGGTTTACCATAAGCTTGTGGACCCGCAAGATGAAAAGTGGCTTCTTCGTTCTGCTGAGGCTGTATTCGCGTTCCACAAGGATGAGCTGAAGAATTCAGCAGCTGCACAGTACGTGATGTTCCCTGTCTCTTTTGAGATACCGACTCACAGAGGGTCTATAGAGCTGCATTCGGAAACGTCTTCCTGCATCTTGCTGTTCAGAGCAACTCTGTAGAAACTCGTCGTTTAGCTGTTACCTCGTTATCGCAACTCGCTCGTCAAGTTCCAAGCCTGATCGGTCCAGTAGTGTCAACTTCGCTCTCTGCGTATCTATTGAAACCGAAGGCGTCTGCGAAAGCCGATGGAGCGGAAGATACATCGTCAAAGACGATCAAGGCCGACGCTCGATTATGTGCATTTCTGTTGACTTGCGGCGGTGTAGGAGCTGAGACCGACCAGTCTGCACGCGAGGATTTATTGATCGACCTTGCAGTTCTCAGTCATCATCCTTCGTTAGGTATTCATTTCGCACCTGGTGACTATGATGCGGGGTTCTGATATGCCTATCATTTCTAGCCACTGGGTCTCGCATTCCCTGGATTGAATTATGCCAAGCTATAGGGATTGATCCACACGATCTCGTCGTCGCGCACCTTGACCGGCTGCTGAGGCTGGTACTGGAAGCGTCGAAGGTAGGTAGCCTACCAATCAACCCTTTTCCGGGCATTGACATGTATCGACAGGGCGACGCCCGCGGATTTGTTGAAGCTAGTTATCGAACTATCACTACCTTGACATTCGTGGCCCCAGAACAAGTGATTCCACAACTCTTAGCTCAGGTCCAGAAGGATATCAGCTCGGTAGTGGTTGATGCTTTCACAGACGAGGATCTAGCCATATGGGCCCATTCGGAGGCCACACCATATATCGACGGTCAGTCGAACTTGCCAATGCCACGAGAAATCATGCTGTAGATATTGACGATCATTGTCCAGTTCTTGCTGCCAAGAAGCCTGTTGAAACGCAGAAGAAGGGCAAAGGCTACAAGGATGCTCAGTGGGAGGCTGAAGTTCGAAAGTCCCTCGCGGAGAAGAAGAAGAACGCTGGTGCATCGACGCTGTCGAAGCAAGATCAGGCCCTTGTTCAAGCGCAGCTCGAGAAGGAAGCTGTTATTCGCCGCAAGGTAGAATCCGTGAAAGTTAACCTGCTTCGCGGACTTCGATGTGTAGAAGCTATTGTCGCTGCAAGATCGCAAGAGCTGCAGTTACACTTGTCCGCAATTGTCAATATACTCTTGAACGGCGCGTTTGGAAAAGCTATCACGTTAATTGGGGACTCGTCGTTCCACACCTATGTCGTGCGTATCGGTCATAACTCTCTTAAAAGCAGGTCTCATTATTGCTTTTAGAGGTTGGCAGAATGTTGCTCAAGCCGGATTGGCTCTTTCAATAAGTGGATCGGAATCGCTACCCTACGAAGCCTCGGCGTACCTGCCATCCCTGATGAATTGCAAGCAGAACCCATCAATCGTGAGTAGTATACGTTCAGACTTTCGTCCATCTCTCATGTGCTATTAGTCTTGTTATTGCGCGTTTTGCATCGCTTGCGTTTCTTGGCAGAACAGTCGACCTTCGATGTGGCGACATACGCGTACCTGTCCCCACTGCTTCAGCAGATCCTCCGACAGGGTGGCATTGGCCTCACCGAGGAGGACGATCCTCTCGAACAAGTTGCTTTAGCGCTCGACATAGTCAGTTTCCACAGCGGCGAATGTGAGTGGGTTTGCTAAGTTATGGTTACGCTCGCTGACCCGCTCAGTCTCCAATCCCGCCTTCCCAAGGAAGGAAACACTGGAGACACTTCTGCTTGTCATTCGCCAACAACCCAAGTTGTCGAAAGAAGCTTCTTCAGCTCTCATATCCATAGGACAAGCTATCCATGAGACAACTACTGATAACGAACTCAATGTTCTTCTGCGCGGCACATTGAACCAAGAAGTCTACGTGCGCAATTCATGCTTGCAGACCCTCCAGGTATGCAGCCTGCCACTATCCATGGTTTTATGACTCACGCTACCCAGCCTTTCGATTTAACGGACCTGGACTGGTCAGCAGAATTGTGGATTGCCTGTCATGACAACGACGAGCAAAATGCCCGACTAGCGAATCATCTATGGGAAGACAACGGACTTGACGTTCCGGAGACGTATCTGAACGACCTGGCACCTTTCTTAGGTATGGTTCACGTTGACATTCATCTTTCTTCGACTCATTTTCTGCAGAACACGAGAATTCGTATGTCAGAAACAGCACTGCTACTGCTCTTGCAGACGCTACCGAGCACTGGCCCAAGACGGTGGGTGCAACGCTTTCGACGTTAGAGGAGATATATCGCGAGAAGGTATGTGTATGAAGTATTGATTGCAGCCTGGGTGCTGACATACCACAGGCAAAAGTCTTGGCCCCGGAGTTCGACCAATATGTGAGTGAGGATATTGTGTTGTTCTGATGACGCTAAAACTCTGAGCCTTACTTGTAGGGCATGGTGATTGCCTCAAGCATTGATCGTGCGGACCCTTGGCCTACGCGTACAGCTCTCGCACGGACATTCGAGCTTCTGGCGCCCTTCTTCACCGAAGCAGACATAGAGCCGTTCTTCCAGTTCCTGATCAACGATCAAGCCTTAGGTGACCGCCATGCAGATGTGAGACGAGGAATGCTTCAGGCAGGAACAGCTGTCATCGACCTCCATGGCTCAATCCGACTAGCTGAACTCATCGCGATATTCGAGCACTACCTCGCTCGTGTTGACCCAGCTGATGAGACGTCGGATTACATTAAGGAGGCTGTCGTTATTCTGTTCGGCCGCGTCGCCAAACATTTGGACCCCAAGGACGCTCGAGTGGCCCAAATTGTGGAACGTTTGATCGAAGCTTTGAGTACTCCGGCGGAGCAAGTGCAGATTGCAGTTTCCGACTGTTTAGCTCCCTTGATTCGTACTATCGGAACGTCGTCTGGTGATCTTATTGATCGACTATTCGACCAACTGCAGAATGGAGAAAAGTATGCGTCTCGTAGAGGCGCTGCTTACGGCCTCGCCGGTGTAGTCAAGGGCGCCGGCATCTCCTCCATGAAGGACTTCAAAATCATCGACCGACTGCGCGCTGCCACCGAGGACAAAAAGCGTTTCGAACCGAGACAAGGAGCTATGTTTGCATTCGAGACACTCTCGAACGTATTGGGCCGCTTGTTCGAGCCCTATGTCATACACATCTTACCCCTGTTGCTGACGTCCTTTGGAGATTCCACCGCCGATGTTCGGGAAGCCACGCATGATGCTGCGAGGGTGATTATGGGCAATCTCTCTGGCTTCGGTGTTAAGACTATCACACCATCACTCCTTTCTGGCTTAGACGATAAACAATGGCGGTCGAAGAAAGGATCTATTGAACTTCTCGGCATGATGGCGTATTGTGCTCCCAAGCAACTGTCGCAGTCGTTGCCAGTTGTGATACCTCAGCTCACAGAAGTGCTCACCGACTCCCACGCCCAAGTCAGGGCCGCTGCCAACAAGAGTCTCAAACAATTCGGTGAAGTGATCAGCAATCCCGAAATCCAGTCTTTGGTGCCCATCTTCCTGAAGGCCATGGTTGACCCGGCCAAGACCCAGAATGCTTTGACGTCATTATTGAAAACGTCGTTCATGCACCAAATCGATCATTCATCGCTGGCTTTGGTAGGTACCCACTTCATCGCGCCCATATTTTGCTCATCGCACTCTAGGTCGTCCCTATTATCGAAAGAGGCCTCAGAGAACGAAGCGCAGACACAAAGAAGAAGGCAGCTCAGATCGTAGGCAACCTTGCCTCCCTTACCGATACCAAGGACTTCGTCCCTTACCTGTCCGAACTCCTCCCTCTGGTACACGTTGTGCTCGTTGACCCGGTACCGGAAGCTCGCGCGACAGCTGCTAAGTCCCTGGGCACTTTGGTAGAACGGCTTGGAGAAGTCCATTTCCCTGACCTGGTACCCAACTTGCTTCGCACTTTGAAGACAGATACCTCAGGTGTTGACAGGCAAGGTGCCGCTCAAGGTCTCAGTGAAGTACTTGCTGGTCTCGGGATGGAGCGCATGGAAGGCCTACTCCCTGATATCATCGCCAACGCTCAGTCTCCACGAAGCACAGTACGTGAAGGCTTCATGTCGTTGCTTGTCTTCCTTCCCGCAACATTCGGAACACGCTTCGCCCCACATCTCCCGAAGATCATCAGCCCCATTCTGAACGGCCTGGCGGATGTTGAAGACTATGTTAGGGAAGCTGCAATGCGTGCTGGTCGCATGATAGTCACCAATTACTCAACCAAAGCTATCGACTTATTGCTTCCTGAATTGGAGCGTGGTATGTTTGATCCTGGATGGCGTATCCGAGTGAGTGTACACTCTCAACGAGTACTTTCTGCTTTCTAACACCGAACACCTCAGCAATCTTCAATCACGTTGGTTGGGGAGCTATTGTTCAAGGTCTCCGGTATTAGCGGAAAGGCGGAGATCGAAGAGGAAGAGGAGGCAGAGGACACCGCACTCACCGAAACATCCAAGCGTGCACTGGTCGAAATCCTTGGCGCAGAACGTCGCGATAGGATCCTTTCAGCCCTGTATCTTACGAGACAAGATGCTGTCAATGTCGTGCGCCAGTCAGCCGGTCATATCTGGAAAGCTTTGGTATATAACACACCGAGAACAGGTATTGTCACCAACTTTCCTCCCCGTTTTCGTTTACCGACTATTCTTTCACAGTCAGAGAGATATTACCACAGCTCATCAGCCAAATCATCGATCTTCTCTCGAATGATGAAGCTGACCAACAGGAGGTATGGAGATCACTTTATTTCTCTGAGTCTGGGTATTGAGCTCTCTACAGACTGCTGCTCGAACAACGGCTGAGTTGTGCCGTAAATCGGGTGACAAGATTCTCGCCGAAGTCGTTGCAATTCTCCGTAGCAAGTCGACTTCTCCAGATGCCCGGGTGCGGGCTGGAGTTTGTTTGACGTTATCCGAGCTCATGTAAGTGTCGCAACCGAGAGCTTGTGCACTGATTGTTGACTGCCCTCATTATTAGGCAAAACACCTCGGACACTCAACGAGACGCTCAGGAGGACGAAATTATCACAATGGTCCGAATGTCGTTAGTAGACGACGAGGACGTGGTTCGTTCTGCTGCTGCTCAGGCGTTCGATGTTTTGCAAGAACATATTGGTGCCAAAGCCATCGATCAGACAATACCGACGTTATTGGAGGCCCTCCGCCAGCCTGGCCAGAGCTCTGGCACTGCTCTGCAAGCCCTTCGCGAGGTTATGAGTGTGAGTAACTCATCAGTGGAAAGAGAATTGGTCCTTAACAAGTCCTTAGGTTCGAGCTTCAACGGTATTCCCGGTCCTCATCCCCACGCTTACGGCTATCCCTATGACCGTATTCAATGCTCGGGCACTTGCATCGTTGGTTTCTGTGGCCGGTACCGCGTTGAGTAAACGCTTGACCGTGATCCTCAATGCTCTTGTCAAGGTTATGGAGACGCAACCCCTTGATGAAGACGAAGAGCTTCATGCAGCGGTCGACGAAGCTCTACATGCGCTTCTAGAATCTATCTGCGACGCAGAGGGTTTGAACACGCTCATGTTACTCCTCCTCGGATGGTGAGTGTAGACTATTACCAAACCGGTCTGTTGCTGACGTTGATCATCATATTAGGGCCAAGAGCGATAGTGTCGAACGCCGTGTAAATGCCTGCAACATTGCCGCAATCTTCAGCGAAGTCACAGAACTCGATACGTCTCTTTATCGAGTGGACTGGATCAGACAGTTCATCTCTCTTCTTGATGACCCTCAGGTTGCAGTGCACACGGCTGCCTTGCACGCGCTGGATGCATTGGTCAAGTCAATTCCCAAAGATGAGCTCGAGCCACTTGTTGTCACTCTCCGCCGTACTATTGAGGGTACTGGAGCACCGGGGCGACCTGTACCTGGCTTCAGTCTACCGAAGGGAGTCGCTCCCACCGTTCCCATCATCATCGCTGGCCTTACCACAGGAAGTAACGAACAACGTGAACAAGCTGCCTATGCTATCGCAGATCTTGTCGAGCGCACAGAAGAGAGCGCTATCAAGCCCTTCGTCGTCCCATTCACTGGTCCTCTCATCCGTGTGGCGACTCAGGCAGCTACCTACCCACCAGGCGTCAAGGTCGCAATATTGCAGGCTCTTGCGGTCATGCTACAGCGAATCCCTCTGTTTGTCAAGCCGTTCTTCCCTCAGCTTCAGCGAACATTTGTGAAGTCAGCGAGTGATCCATCTAGCCTGGCAGTTCGGCTCAAGGCGGCACAGGCCCTGGGCATCCTCATGAAGAACCAGCCCAGAGTGGATCCCGTAGTCACCGAGCTCATTACCGGAGCGAAAAGTAACGAGGACGCAATTGCCAGCAGTCTGGTGCTTGGTTTGGCTTACGTGGTTCAAAATGCGAAGACTAACGTCGGGGAGAAAGCGAGAGAATCTTGCGTAGAGCTGGTAGCGGACGCTTTCAAAGAAGGTCACGAGGACAGCTATGTCCAAGCTATAGGTGCCTTATTTGCGTCGTTATCGATCTTCCCTGATCTTGTCAAGCCCGTCGTACAGTACGTGTCCTCACCTCAGATTCCTAACCTTAATCTGACCCCATTTTAGGAATTATCTGCTGGGTGGCACTCCCGCCTCGCCCGTTTCATCTCATTGCATACTCGCTACTCTTACGCTCCACGAAGATGAACATGACATTCCGAACGTGTTCATGCAATTATCCGTGCTACCAAGTATAACGCAGAAGATTACCGAGAGTATAGCTAACGAAAAGCCAACAATCTCTCGCCCGGCGCGGGAGGCAAAGGAGCTGATTAAAGTCCTTCTTTAGTGTTCTCAAACCATACTTTGACATTGTAATTTTACTCCAACCTTTACCATCGCTATGTAGCAGTTATACATACCAGCTCGAGCATTACGTGCCTTGTTATACCATCATACCATCGCAATGAAATCAAGGAGCTAAAGATACGAGCATACGTACGATCTTCGGACCGCCCATATAGTATCCATCCGCAAGCTTCGAACCTCAATCACTAGTCACTGACGTGCAATGCTTTCATGATCTGTTCAAGACCATGATTGCCTCCGAGCCTATGGATTTCATCATATACTTGTTTCTCCAGAGTTGACATAACGGAGCGAGTGTAAGCGAAGGACTGGGTATGATCTCGCAGATAATTGATTGTATGTTTCTTTAGTGTCGGTGTCGTTGGACGTTTCTGTAGCACGTCTATAGATGGTGTGAGCGTTGTGTTTCTAGGACGAATCACTTGATAATTCGTACTGAGAATCTGCCTGCTAGAAGGATCTGAACGTATGCCATGCACGACGGGAAACGAGAATTTTCCTTCGGTGAGATCTTCTGCAAAACCTTTGTTGGACGTATACTGTGGAACCAATTTACGTGATCCGGGAATCCTGGTCAAGGAAACTAAATTACTTACTTCTGTGCTTTGGAGATTCATATAATCGTCTCTGATCTGAAAGTATACTCCAAATAGATTAACCAGAGGCACGTAGTCGCTATCAAGACATCTTAATACACATTCGTGGCTGTAAGTCTTCTTAGAGACTCACACGTCAATATTTGTCGTTGCGCAAGCCATCATGAGCTTTACTGCCACACGAAACAAACCTCCGGTCTCTATCATACGGATCAAAAAGGAGTACGCAGTAGAATACTTGAACGAGTTGGCTCACTGTTGTTGACCATTGCGATATACTCTTCTTCGGTAGGACACTGTAGAGAATCTCGCCACAGTAGCTCCAGGCCTTGTCCCCGATGAAGTGATAACAGTTCCTCTATTTAACGTCAGAACATCACCGTAGAAGTCGAACTAAACACCTTCGACCCACCTGTTACAATCTTATCCATTTCAGTATGCTCGATCACCCGTTTAACCGATTCGGGCTGAACCACCATAGTTTCGACATCAGCCCGCAGAGCAAAGAGTTGCTGGTAAGCAAGAAAGTATGCATAGTTTGCAGAGTTGATCGTCTGTGGTATGCCATATATCTTGTGTGATACTATACGACTTCAGCCATTTCACATGCATATTTTCATTTCGTAACTGACCTGGAACGCCTCGGCGCAGCTGGGCATCATCTTCGATGTCATCCACACTACAATGATAGGTAAGCTGGGTAACCATCCGTAGTGATGAACGTACAGAAGACTAGCATTGTGCAACATGCTGATTACGCGGGATATTGTGATTAATTTGTCTTCTGGTACTTGCAGCCACGCGTTGAAAGCAGCAATCATTTGGCCACGAATGTCCTTCCCAGGAACTGAGCTAATATGCGTGTAAGGCTCTAAGAGTGCCTGTGAAAATGAAAAGCATTCAGTAGAAGTAGTACTCTGTCAAGACGTCTTGTTGCCTTTTCGTTGCTCTCGGACCATTCCGATGCCTTGGCCAATACGTCCAACACATTATATCGCATGCCTTCAGCCATTATTCTGCGATAACGTATCGCGGTTTGTAAACAAGGCGATATGTGGTGTAATTTAGGGTGTCAGAAAACTGAGATCGTGGTACTTGAAGAAGCGCAGTATGATGCTGTGCACTGCGGCAGCCTGAGCTATGTCAAGTGAAAGGCGCCCGATGACATGCAGTGACCCAGCATAGAATGCCTATTAGGGCAATGTTCGCTCTTCTCCCTCAGGCTTGTGAGCGTCCTCAGGCTCTTGAGGTCGGCAACATAGCTGTTATAGCTGCGGTAGGGTCCTTGAGAGTTATTACCCGCCTTGATCGATTGCGCTGCTTAGTTTGACGAGTCTACTGCAAATCACTGACAGTCGAGTACTTCGACTTAGTATTAGTAGAAGTGCAAGTCAGGTAGCATACGGCTTTTGGCGTTCAATGTTGAAGTACTGAGCTAGAATGCTCTGTATGATTGGCCGGGTGCCCTACTGCCGGCAAACTAATAATACAACATATTGCTAAAGAACGAATGGCAAGAGAAGGCAAATTAGCTAGCATAGCTGGCCAAGAACGAAAATACTTTAGAACACGCAAAGCGAAAAATACACATAAATAGTCGTGAATGTCGTCAAGAAGTGTCCAATGCACTCTAAGATCCATCAGTCGCAGAGGTACTTCTCATCGCTTGGACTGTGGCCGCACATTGAAAAACGTTCTACGGAGCTGCAGCTGCAGCTGTTGACGTAGGGAATTACTTCGCGAGGGCCATGCAGAGTCCAGAGGGGATACCGGTGAGAAACGACTCCGTGACTATAATGAAACAGGTTAGCAAGACACGAAAGACTGGCAGATCGAGAACGTACATCTGGAGAATAAATACTGAGTGTGGAGTTGGCACTAGACGGGACGTCCGGCAATGGTCTACCAGCACGGGGAGGTCTGCTGATGGGGCTCGCAGACGCTGGGCGACGAATGGATAATGGCTTGATCTCAAGCTCGGTTGAGCGGTTGAGCAACTGCTCATACGCGCTAAGGGATGGCAACAGCAGGTTGCGAGGCTTTCTGCTGCGAACAGAATCAATAGTTCGATCATCAATGACATTGGGCACTGCGGAGCCATTTAGTTCTTCTATGAACTCGTCGAGGGCGTCTTGAGCCTTGGACTGAGTTTCCAAGATGTCCTCGGACAGGTCATCTACGGATGATGCCACTGTTGACTGTGAAAGCTTGCGACCATGCGTGTAAAACGATTCGTCGTCAAAGATCTCTGAAACAGGCGTACAAGGGGAGCTGCTGGCGCTATCCGGAGACGGCATGGGCCGCGATGCAATACTGGATGTGACACTTCTGTCATCCCATTCCGTCTCAATGGCAGATAGGCTTGGATGGTGAGGGCTGGAAATAGACACCGAGTAGACAGATGGGGTAGAGAGAGCAGGGCTGTGCGAGAAATAGTCATCGTCGACATTCACAGGAATGGAGGCCATGTCCCGTGTAAAGTGAGTGGTTGTAGGAGCAAGAGGGCATGACGAATCGAAGGAGGTCAAAACAAATGACTTCTCGTTCCAATCCCACTCAGCAGTGAAAGTGATCGATGTCTGGGGTGGAGAAGGTGTCGGCATTGGGGACGGCGGCAAGTCGAGATGTACGCCGCTGACGAGTCCTCTTCGACGAATCTTCTTGACGTTCCTCCGCACATTCAACGGTGCAACGGAAACAGCCTGACTGGTCTGACTACAAGGTCAGAGGCACACGGTATGCAGAAAAGCCCAAGAATAAACTGACCAGCCTCGAACCAGTTGCCATTGTAGACTCCTCCAGCCTAAGGGATGCATCTGCCCTGCCTGGGCCGGTCGGCATCTTCCCTAGAGTAGGCGAGTCCATAATGCACCAGGCATTGCCAGTTCCAGACTGGAGGGAACGGTCAGTAGTGCGCAGAGATCGCGCGGCGATCATGTCTAGAGAGTTTTGAAAACGGTGCTTGACGATTGCAGAAGGGGCCATAGCGAAGAAGACAACGAAGATGAAAAAAACAAAGAAAAGGTGAAAGAAAAGAACGAAATGGGGGTCGAGTGGCTAGAGGGCACAAGCGTGGCTATTTGCCCCTAAGGCTTTAGAAATATGGAGAGGGAGAACGGTTACACACCTATCAATCGAATGATCGACGTCGCTACGTAGGTATGTTCGTCCATAAGTATCCACCCTTAGACTTCTAGCGCCGTCATTGTGCCAATGTTTTGACGTCCGTATGCCAAACAGTGTGTCCGCGACAGAGCGGCGATGCTTCTGAAATGGCGTGGCGGCGGCGCGCTCACGTCGTTTTCAGCAACGAGCTAACAAGCGTACGATGTACCTTGCGAGCACAGAAGACTACGTGCCCTTGGAACGGTAGACCTGTAGGCAGATGAGGTCATCACGTGATCGGAGACATGTCACGAAGGTCAATGATGATGGTAGAAAGCGGAAAACGATCCATCACATATCATTATGAAGTTGACATGTATCTCCAACATCTTTCCCAGAGTCACCCGAGGGCAGGAAGCAGCATGTATTTAGAGCATGCTACTGACATCACGTTCTGCGCGCCATCAAGCATGCCGCAATACGCAACAGGCATCTTTCAAGCTCGTAGCAACGGAAAGTCATATCGATGCAATGGGACACTGCCTCCACTGGCCGACCTATCCGATGGCTTATGAAGTGGAGAAGTGTAGCCACAGATGTTGTGGCACGCTGGAAGGGCTATCAACGCATGTTGTGTCAATGTGCGGATCAGGGTCATCTCTTACCTGCGTGCTATTTATCTCAGATTCTTGACGATACGACCCAAGGATACTTCGTTTGTATTCTCCGCCATTCTGATGACTTCACCGAGAGCGTTCCAGGTTTGTTTCTCGAGATCATCACGTCTACGCTGAACCGCCGCCTTGGGCTTCTCTGATTTTGCGGGCTCGGGCACTTGATACCTTGGATCGTCCGGCGGGCCATTGGGTTTCCAATGAGCTGTCGGGGTTCTATTAACGTTGACGTGAAGCAGTGAAAGGTTCCGTGTGAGTCGGTTCGCTAGGCCACGGTTATGCGAAGAGTTGTACAATAAGGATAAGGTATTGTCGACTAATCAAGGAACAGTCACTAGCCGTCAGATTCGATTTCCTCGCAAACTCACTTTTCCGGTCCCAGTCATGCATCCAGCCTCGCAGCTGAGGATGCTCTTCTTGGCAGCTAGGATCATAAAGTCTACAAATCTTGATTGCTGCCTCCTCAAACACTGGCCTCCAGTGCTGTCGAAGGGTTCTCGTGCCACGGCCGGAGTGAAGAGTCGCACTCGCGCTGGCCCTCAGAAACAGCCGGTAGACGCTTTTGAAATCCGCTGGCAAAGCTGGACGTGAAAGCATAGCTAAAGTCATAGAGGGTTCAGAATTAATCATGATAAGTGTCGGCCTTGCATGAAATTCGAAGAGTGGGGATCAGCTCACCGACGTGTTACGAACTTCAGGCTCTGTTGAGTTCAGTGTCCTCTGTCAGAGCATCCGCTCAGGTATACTTGCGGTAGAGTCACTATGACTGAAATACCGTTTTAGATTATGTATATAGATGTATGTGACGATAAGCGGACATAAGTCTCAATTGTGGACAGAACGTACCACTTCTATGCGGCACGATGATCACGGTCGACACTCAGGCTGACTCGGAGGTCCGAGTCTGCCAGTAAGGCTCTAGCGTTAATTTGCGGAGCGCTCTCACATTACATAAGCCGGATATCCTCAAGAGGCAAATAAACGCTTTTACTTATTACTCACCGCTTCGTACTTACCACTGGCAGCCACCGTGGCCAAGGAGCCGGCCTGAGAGCGGCGTGAGGCACGCCATTACAGTGGCCAGTTCTCAAACTTCAAGTACGCCGAAGATATCGTTCATAGCAAGCATATAAGCTAGAATCAGAAAAATTGTTGGAGATGTACCAACAACCAGAGCTCTGAACAAATACGGTCCCTCGCCTGCTGTGCTCAATAGCTGTGCGTTTCTGTAAGGTCAATATCACTGGCATAACCTCAGATTAACCTGTGAGTCAAACTGTGCTACCCTCTCTTCCAGCTACTGGCCTAGACTCCTCCGGTGCCTTTTACTGCCCTATGAGCGTGTACTGCACGTCGGCGGCTTAGGTATTCTCGGTATCTTCTTTCATAGCTGAGAAGCTCCGACACCGGGTTGCTTCTTTCATTATCATTTCAATGATGGTAAGATCTTATATTCGCCCGAACTCCTTGATCATGATTCTGACAGAGCACACACGTTACCATCACAGGCTTCATGATCTCCTCTCAGGCTACGACAGCTGGAGAGTCTCGCCTACACACTGTATTCTGTAACACTCATGCCTTCATGAGTATTGTGTGTAGGCGGAGTGCACCGCTTGTTAGCGGAAGGCTGAAGTAAGGCACTGCATGCAACTCAAGAAAGAAAATACATCGACCGGGGTGGAAACAGGGCGGGGTGGTAGACACTTGCACGTACTACCCAAGTCAGTCAACGTCATTCTATTCAGCCGCACTAATGAAGGTCAATCTCTCAATGTGGAGTGGATGCTACTCGAAACTCGACCACATCGGACAGTATCAGACACAGTCTTTGATCTGCATATGAAAGAACATCATGCACGTTCTTGATATCCGCAAGGCGGACGTGTCTCGCTGAAAGTCTATCAGCAGTTTGATGGATTCGGAGACTATGGTGCTATATATCTCATTGTATATGGAGCGTGACGCCGGTTCCTTTCACTTCGCCCCTTCTACTTACTGTTTCGTCTTCTCTTTGTTGCGTGTCACTGGCTGACCTCATGTTATCAGAATCTCAGGTAGATCTTTTGTTCTCCTTCGTGGAGGTTCTTTGTCAAACGCTGGCGTATGGTATGAATCAAATACCTGTTGAAACTAATCTATGCAGACCATTGACACATCTCGCAGGTGTCTTTGTTGCGATAATTCCAATAGCGGCTCACAGCCTAAGGTAAGCTTCGCGTGTGACAGTGCGAAATCGATGCTTACTTGTCAACAGCAAGCAGGGCCTTGCTTTACGACCAAACGCCGTCATGTTCACGATCACGCTGTCCATATTTGTGCTGTCCACGGCTTACTGGGCTGTCTCCGTTGGTTCTCTGATATCAAAGGTCACACATTCGAGCGCGTTCCAAGGGGCAGGAATTCGTCAGATGTTCAACGCCATTATTCTCCTCAGCTGTGAGTAATGAGTGTCTAATTAGAGTTTGTTGGGCGCGCATGAGCACTGCTTATCACGTTCGTGATAGATGTCTTCGCCGACGGCGTCGTAGTCTGGAGAATGGGTGTCCTCTGCACGGAGCAGTTCCCCAAGGCAGTACTGAGGATGCCCATCGTAATGCTGGGCCTAACGACCTGTTAGTGTCATCTACTGCGCGGCCGAAATCACTATTGACACATGCCTATTCGTACAGTGTCGGTTTGCACCACCATTGGCCTACGCATAGCCGTCACTGCATCGCCTGGAGGTACAGTCCCTCGACACTCCGGATTGGCCACCGCTATCGATGTCAGCCAGATCGCGAACCTTATCTTATCACTGCTCACCAATATGACTGCGACCATCGTCATCAGTATCTGGGCATGGTGTGTATTATCCCAAATCTCGGGTCGCGATGAGAGAGCTCACCGTACCATCGTATACGCTAGGCGATACCGAGTGTCTATAGCTCTAAATCTGAAGGCAACTAGTGCCAGTACTCAAGTCGAACGCATCATGATTCTTGTGGCAGAATCAGGCGTGGTATACTGCATCTCTTCTGTGCGCACACTAAATCGTACTACGGCACTCTCAACTAACTATGTCATAGATTATAGTTCTTACTGGATCATTTATCCACCTCCCTGGTGGAACACTAGGAGACATTTATACAGGTATCCATGTGCAAATGGCGGTCAGTTCTGCGGCATGTTTCCTTATGTGTATGCGCTGACCAAATACCTGGTCTTCAGGGCATGTATCCGGCATTGGTCATGATTTTGGTCCAGCATCAGCGGTCCTCACAGACTCTTGTATCTACGGCCCAACTCGACAATAATCTGAATGTCAATTTCACGTCGAGCAAGACCGCTCCACTTGGATCACTCAGGTTCTCCGATGGCCCTGCGGCTCAATCTCGCACTGGCAACGTTACGAGTACGGTACACACAGATCACAGTACGGTGCATGTAACGATGGACACGCGTGGCCGAAGCGACAGCCTTGGGACTATATCTGAAGACGACTGGCTCGAGGAGGGGCACGCTGACGGACTAGGTCGTAGAGAAGATGACTGGAGACGGGTCAAGTTGGACTTGGCATAAGCATTGGAACATTGTACTCTTCTTTCTTTTCATCTTCCACTTGTACACTACTTGTTGTAACATGTGCGTTGAACAATTGGTGAGTGTCATTATTTCTCTGGCTTGCGGGTTTCACGGCTGATAATTGATGTACCTTATCCCCCGTAGTACTCTTAGCAACGAGGGAAATTGCCACCCCACCATCTCTGACGGCTTTGTAGCGATGTACATGTCTGATGATGAGGATCTCTCCTCGCACTGAATCCCCCACACACGGTGGAGGAGTGACTTCATAGGTCACTGGTTGTTACCGCGTAAGTATGTGATACATGGCGGTATGCAGGCTCTTTGAGGGCTCATGATGACAAGATAGCAGAAACAGAGCATCGAGCCGTCCAGCGGTAGGTATGCAGTCCTAGAGTTTTAAGCGGCCATCACGCATATGGCAAGTTACGAATACACTGATACTCCTTCCGAGGGGAAATATTGGTCGAAGCATTTGTATCCAACGAGTATAGCTGCGGCAAGCCACGCCGTGGCCTTCAAGCCAGTATCGATCAAGATAACGATCCAAGCTGATGCGCTTCATTCCTATTCGCTGATTGGTCGAAAGTCACGATCACACTGGCCGGGTTATGTCTTCTGTAGTTTTTGTTTGAACATCGAGTACTCGCATAACTAGCAACATACTTACAGAGCCATAGAGAGATCGAGAAACAGATTCTATTGCCTATAATTACAAGTGTAAAAGAAACCGATATGAATCACAAGCACAATCATTGCGAACAAAGCATACGTATATATATATACACATGAGGATGATGCTGATAGAGCAAAGGAAATCGAGAGGGAACAGACGGAAAGAAAATGGGAGAATATTACTGAACGAATCCGTGAATGAGAGGGATAGAAAAGCATAACCGCAGGCAGCGACAACGACGCCCAACGAGAATAATAAGATCATCATAGGAAAGAGGGGGAAAGTTTCCATAGAGCGTATCCTCACATCTCATGCACGATGCACGAACATCGGCATAGCTACGGGATACACGACTGGCGGGGCCACAGGAGACGCATGCATGTGCCAAGCCTGGGGCGGTAGCTGCATCATCGGGACCATACCCGTCGGCAGCATCCTTGGATAAGCAGCGAACTGAGGAGGCGCGAACGGCATGAAATGCTGCATGGGAGGAGGGAACGTGCCGTTGTAGACTGCAGGCGATGCTTTGGAGGAAGATCGGGCGGACGCCGGTACGGGTAGCGAGTTTGTTAAACTGGGGGTATTGGACGTGTAGTTCGTACTAGTGGTAGCGGTGCTAGACGAACGTTCGTGCTTGCCCTTCTTCTTCGAATGAATTTGCGTTCGCGATGGCGAACGACACTGGAAAAGCCCTTCAACCCAACCTTCCTGCTTGTCCTTATCCGAGGCCGACTTCCCGATACCTTCGATACCCATGATCCACCCATCGGCCTCATCAGCAGCTCTTTCAGCAGCCTCGTTGTCGTACTCTGCCGAGGAATGGTGGTGTCGCAAAGAACTGATCTCGCCCTTCTTTTTCCGTTGACGCCGCGATGGAGTACTGGTCGACGATCTCAGCTGATCCACCAGCTCTCTCGTTTTGGACGAAGATCGAGAGCGTGCTGCAGGGGAAGCGGAGTCGCTTAGCAGAACAGGCCCAGACGTCGCTCGGACTAACTGACGCCGAGGAGTGGAAGATCGTGTGGCCGACGTAGAAGTCGAAGGTGCCACTTCTGTGGTGTAGAAGCCGTACTCGTCTCGCTGCAAGGGAGGGGGCACCGACCGACTTTCGTTCCGATTTGTGGTGGTCTGCTTCGTCAGAGAAGGGAAATGGAACTCGTATGCTGATACGTCGAAATATTCGGCAGCAGAATGTGAATGTGGGTAAGGGGAGGGAGAAGGGCTGTCGAGGTTGTATGCGGGGACAAAGGATGTAGCGGCGGCGTTCAACGGTTTGGAAGGGGAGAGCGACGAGGAAGTACCGTCGTGAGAGCGGTAGTGCAGAAGCTCATCCGGGAACATCCCCGTGTCTGCGTCAGGAGTCGTTGGCAGGGGGTCAGAGTCGGAGGAGTCAAGCGACACATCTGTGTCTGGCCAATCAGCTCGATCCGAAACTGTCATACGTAAATAGAGCATACCTGAGAGACTTGCTGTATCAGATCCCATGAAGGACATCCCATAGTCGGGATCCAGGGCGACAGTGAAATCACCGGGGTCGAGGATGCCACCTACGAGTTCGTCTGCGAGGTCACCCCATTGAGAGTGTGCCACCGTGCTATCGTCTTTGCTGAGTTCGCCTAGGAACAACGGCGGATGTGAATAGAAGCTTGCTGGTCCGAGGTCCAGTTCGAAGGTGGTTATCCCAACCGCTACTTCATACCATCGCACTACATCCTCCGCTCCCACAACTCCTATGAGCTCGGTGTTGAGCTCAATGTCTTCATCCGTCGATTGCGACTCGTCTTCCACCTCAGACCCCTCATCATCGGATAGGTGTTGATAGAGACAAGGTGGACGTGGGTGGCTGGGGAGCCTCTCTCCAGTTTCGGTCCATAGGTATCGTCTACGGTAGGCCCAATCAACTTCTAGGACAGAAAAGCTAGAGGCCTCAATATCAACCCACTCCCCCTCTTCCTCCCCCGCTCCATCTCGCAAGTTATCAAAAGACGGAGACATCTACGTCGACGAGGATTGAGAACGATGGGCGATGGGGGTCAGAGGCACTCAGGGGCGGAGTCCTCGTTGAGAGTGGTCATCAAAGCTCGGGTGCTCCTATATAAAGAGGTCTTGGGTTAGGCCTGTGAGTGGTGGGTGGTAACCGTCCGTTCGTAACTCGTGAAAGAGAACAAAGATTCGTGTTCGTGTTCGCGATGAGCTGCAGGGGATAAGATAATCAATCCTTCAGTTGAGGCTCGTGCGTGGGCAACATGAACACCGCACGTTTTCCACACCTCTTCGCTTAGACCTTGAACAAAGCGGTTGAGTCGCCGAATCCCTTAGGCCAGGGTGTTCAATCCGCGGCGAGTTTTGAATGAGAGAATGGTTGTCCTTGTTTTAGCACAGCAGATACAGGCCGTGAAGTTCAAGATCGCTGGACGTCGTGGTTACTAGCCAGAGTCATGGGTCATGGCGGGAGCAAGTGAGCCTAAGCCCACCTCCTGAGGCCCAAATTACATAAACAGTCACGAAGCGCTCGTAGTCGTAGTAAGCTACGAACACGTTGCGAATCTTGCGATCCATGTTATTGAGACAATTTGGCTGCTGAGTCGGTCACACGGCGATCTATTGGTATTGCTATGTCCAGGTAGAAGACCGACAGCTTGATTTATGCTGCAAACATGGTGTGATGGTTACGCAGTCATACAGAAGCAGCAAGATGGCCATTGGCCACACGGTTGGCTAAGTATTGCTGCAAAGTCCAGGTAGGAGATCACACTTCAAATTTGCATTATGCATAACATGATGGTTGCTTGTGCATGCAATCAAACCCGAGCTTGAACGACACCATGGCTAGTGGTCGAACGAGCCTTGGTCTTAGCCTTAGAGACCACCGACGAAGACTTCGCAGACGACCAAAAAGCTGCATCGCTTCTCAAAGAATTCGAAATCTTTACCCCAGCACCCTTGCTAAACCCAATCGTCCGGCCTGGGGTGGGAGATGCAGTTTTCGACTCAGGACGTGCTGATTGAAGGCCCTCGACGAAGCGTTTGAAGTCACTCGCGGGCGACAGAGGCTGTTCCTGTCTGTAGAGGTGTTGCAAAATCTGCGCGTACCGTTATCATCCACTTATTTCTATGGGCCGAGATGTGCGAAGAAACTCACGTTCTCCATATCCCCACCTTCCCCCTCATCCCCACTACCATCTTCCTCAAGCTGCAGATGTTGGAGTTGCAGAGGTTTCTTACTCGCCTTAGGAGGCCGTGTCCTCTTCAGCCTCAACGGGTACTCGCCCGTCGTAGGCGCGGGGGCGTTGTACGCCTCGGACATTGAGAGGTCTCCGAATGCGAATAGGGAGAAGCCTTCTTCGAAGCTCACTTCCGAGGTGTCTTTGTTCAAAGGGCTTTGTACGCGAGACCGTTTGGTGACCGTTATGCCCTGTGTGGCCGTAGTGTGATGGGTAGAGCGAGAACGACTGGTCATGGAAGGCTGGGGGTTGAATGCGTTAGATGTGTATTCATTTGACATGGATTGGAGGCGTATGTTACTCACGGGATTGGTGGTGGTGGTGGTGTCGTTGTTGAGGAAGTCTGTCAAGGGATTTTTACTTTCGGTGGGGAGGCGAGAGTGAGAATGACTAGTGACTGCGAGTGTGGTAAGGTGGTTCGCGCCGCCGCGAGAACGGTTGGTGCTAGTGGGAGGCTGTAAACTACTGTGTGAGACATTCCTTACACCTGGTGGATGAGATGGACTTACCGAGTGTGACGACATCTAGTTCGTTAAAGGTCCAGTCCGAGTTCAAGTTACTTCGAGATGAGATGGGAAAGGATGAGAGTCATACTAACACTGCCGCCTTTATACTCAGGTTCAACCAACAACTAATGTGGCCTGGCAAACAATCGGCCACAGAGTAGTGGCCACCCACAAAGGTGCAATTGGACGTCGGACCCTATCTCTCCATAAACGGTATGGCCAAGTGACCATAATCATAATCATAACCATCCTTTTGTCTTCTTACCTCGCCGAGTACTGGGTTTCGATCGCCTCGGTCAAGTACCGAACGTTTACCACAAACTGGCACAAAGAATGAAGAGCGGGGACACGGTCTCCGAAAACGTATATCGAGAAGCCTTCTGGGAGGCTGTAAATAAATACGTTAGATATCGAGTTTATTCGACCTGGTGGATGGGTACTCACTGGTACCTACAAGCCACACAGCCAAGAGACCAACCATAAACATCCTTTTGTCTCCTTACCTCAACCACCAATGTTCGATCGCCTCAGCCAAGCGCCGAAAATTGAAATCCCACCACAAGCTGCGCCTTGTCCGCCACATTAGCGTGGTGGCGCACTGGTACTGGAAAAGAGAAGACACGGTCCCGTGACCGTGTCTGGATTGGGCGCTCGAACAGGTATAAGTATCCTGGCGGGACTGGCAGCAGCAGCACATCTATTGACGTCCGTGAATAAAAATACAGTTTCCGTCTTCCATCTATCCTAATACTAAAGTAGTTCAATTAAATTAGAGTCCTCGCAAAGAAAGAATCACGTACAGCACAAATCATCATCATCTCCTCGTATCCTTCACGTTGTGATTAACGTATCCTAAACTCATAGTTCAGAAAGACTGAGAAGCTGTATACGTATGAAGAGAATGACGTACAAATCATCATCATTTCCGGGTATCCTGCGCCGTATGATTCTCCCCATTGCCTTTAACATACATCCTCGCATGCTGCTCCAGCAGCCGTTCAACGACGCGGATGTTCACCGCTTGCGTGCGCATGATGTTCCTCTACTCCCACAAACCACATCGTCAATTTCCGCTGTGAATAGAGGTGAGAAAAAGGAGGGAGGAGACGCACCAAAGCGAAGGTGGTCCCTCTGTAGATGGCCTGGTAGAGGTCGTTGAACTCGGGTTCTCGTTTCGTGATGCCGTGGGAGGCGAGGCAGGCGACGGAGGCTTGTTTGATTACCTTCTCCATATCATATCAGCATCCTCATCCCATTCCACATCCTGCAAACGTAGGGAATGGACGTACAGTTTTGTTAGCTTTCTCCAATTCCGAAGATCCCTCCTTCTCCTTGCCTTTGGAATTTGAAGGCACGGAGCTAACGGCGCCGAATACGTCTTGTGAGGAATCTACACGGGCCAAAAAAGGAGGGAGCGGAGGCACTTTGAACACGTCCTCGCTCCTATCCCTCTCCTTATCCCTCTCCCTCACCAGTGACAGCTTCGAGCGAGCCTGAGGACCGTGCAACATAACTTCCCTTGCAAGCCTCAGCTGTTCGTCTTCCTCCAACACACGTCCGATCTTCGCTTTCTTGCCCTCACTCACACTTAGCGTGGCGGAGGGTTTGCGTTTGAGGTAGGCGGAGGGTTTACGGGGTGTTGGGTCGTCTGGGCGGGGTTTGCGGGTTTGCGGCGTGGGAGGGGGTGGGGAGGGGAGTATGCGGGCTGCGTATAGTTGTATTTGCATTAAGGGTGGGGAAGCAGAGCTGGACGGAATGGGTGAGGAGGGGGATGGGGAGGGGAGGAGTTGGCCGTAGATTAGGAAGTCGGAGGTTTCTGTGTCATCTGGAATGCATTGGTGTGTTAGGGAGGAGTAGAGGGAGAAAGGTAAGGGGCAAGGGGAGAGGGAGGGGAAAGGGAGAAAAGAGAGGGGGAAAGAGGAAGGGGGATAGAAGGTGCGTACTGTCTTCTGTGAGGCTTACGCGCACGCCTACGGAGGTGCGGTTGTCTGCGCTGGTTATTGTGTCTAGGCAGAGTGTGTTCTGGAAGTATAACCTGCTCAGGATCGATTTCGGGTGTACATAGCTATACCCAAATGAGCCTCAAAACGCAAAATTAAGATAGAATGACCACGAACACGCTAACGGTCGTCTTCCCATCCAGCCACACATCCTCCACCCTCTGCGTGCCCACCAAATGCAAGCTCGGCCGTCCACGCATACTCTCTAACGCCAGAGCTAAAGAATTCGACAACAAGTTGACCGAGGGACTGCCTTGAACGGCAGAGCGCGTCTCTGCTACGAAGCTGAGACCATCGAGGAGGAGGTACGAATCTGGGAGGGAGAGCGCGCCGCGGTAGAGAAGCCGGTGTGTGGGTGCCGTGTGTGATGACGAGGGTGTGCTGGGGAGCGGTGGGAGTTCTTGTGAGGATGCCAGCATGCAAATAATACTGAATATTCCAGTGGTAGGGTTAGGGCCTAGGTGGTGGTTGGTGGATGCTTCGATCAACGCGTTGTGCCGCGGCTACCGCGTGTTAGCGCTCATATCCCACGTGACCGGGGTAATGACGACCTGACGTGTCGATCAAGAGGACGTTCCCACTGCCATCACCGACCTCCACGTCGACCACAACAGCTCGTACAGCGTACTAGCCTAATTCTAAAACACGAGGCTGGTGCGGCTACATAAAAAACAATGAGGGCGGTGAGCTCTTTCCTGGTGCTCCTGGTAGCTCTCCCCGCCGCGTTGGCGGTGAAGACCGAGGACTTCAAGACATGCTCCCAACAAGCCTTCTGCAGACGAGGCCGCGCCCTCGCCGACCGCGCCGGCTCCAACTCCTCCTGGAAGTCCCCGTACTCCGTGGACGCTGCGTCTGTGACTATCGCGTCGGACCAAGCGTCGTTCAGCGCGGCGGTGAAGTCGTCGCTGTACCCTGAGATCAAGTTTGGACTGGACGTGCAGGTACATGAGGATGGGGTTGTGAGGGTGAGGATGGACGAGGTGGGGGGATTGAGGAAGCGGTATGATGAGGCTGCTTCTTGGGCTCTCGTGCGTCCGCCGAAAGTTAGCAGTAAGGTGAAGTGGACGGTCGGGAAGGAGGATATTAGAGCGTCTGTGGACGCGAAGGAGAACGTCGAGGTTGTAGTGAATTTTGAGCCGTTGAAGGTGACGCTGTTTAGAGGTGGGGAGGAGCAGGTTGTGTTGAATGGGCTTGGGCTGCTGCATATGGAGCATTTCCGGACGAAGGAGGAGAAGAAGGTTGAGGTCGCGGAGGACGGTACGCAGGTTGTGTTGGATGCGACGAACCCAAGGGCGTGGTTCGAGGGCGAGGAGGAGGACGGGTATTGGGAGGAGACGTGGAAGTCTTGGACGGATTCTAAACCCAAAGGTGCGCATACATGCATTGCTATCACACAAGCAATCTCTAACACACAACTCCAGGCCCCGAATCCCTCTCCCTCGACATAAGCTTCCCCAACCACGGGCACGTCTACGGCATCCCCCAACACGCCACGCGTCTCTCCCTCCCAACGACTTCCGGGGACAACGCCTACTACAACGAACCCTACCGCCTCTTCAACGCCGACGTCTTCGAATACCTCGCGGACTCCACCATGTCGCTGTACGGCTCCATCCCCGTGCTCTACGCCCACTCCCCCCACTCCACCGTCGGCATCTTCAACGCCATAGGCTCCGACACCTACATCGACGTCTCCCACCCCTCCTCTTCCTCCTCCTCCTCCTCCACCTTCACACACTGGATCTCCGAATCCGGCATCCTCGACGTCTTCCTCCTCCCCGGGCCCTCCCCCTCTTCCGTATTAAAGCAATACGCAGACCTCGTGGGCAAGCAGGCGTTGCCGGCACAATGGAGTTTGGGGTATCACCAGTGCCGGTGGAATTATGTGAGTTCGGAGGATGTGAGGGCTGTGCAGAGACGGTTTGATGAGGAGGATTTGCCTGTGGATGTGTTTTGGTTGGATATTGAGTATGCGGAGGAGCACAAGTATTTTGTGTGGGATAAGAAGACGTTCCCGGATCCGGTGGAGATGACGAATGATGTTGCTGCTAATAAGCGCAAGGTGCGTCTCCCTCTTCCCTCCCTACCCTATCCACATCCATCTCCTCGCCTTCCAAACAATCACTAGCAAGTACTGACTCATGGATGGGACAGATGGTAGTGATAGTAGACCCCCACCTAAAACGCACCCCCTCCTACCCCGTCTACAAAGAAGCAGTGTCCCTCGACGTGCTCTCCAAAACAAAGGACGGGAACGAATACGAGGGGTGGTGCTGGTCTGGGAGCTCCGCGTGGGTGGACTTTTTCAATCCGAAGGCGTGGGAGTGGTGGAAAGGCCTTTTCAAGTTGGAGGAGAACAAGGATGGGGGGTATGCGTGGACGGAGAGTACGAGTGATGTGCATGTTTGGAATGATATGAATGAGGTGCGTTTCTCCGCGATTGTGAGGTTTGTGTAAAGGATGTTGATGAGTGGTGGTTGGGTGTAGCCGTCGATATTCAATGGACCTGAGATTAGTATGCCCCGTGATAACATACATTACGGAGGCTGGGAACACCGCGACGTACACAACATCAACGGTATGCTCTACGTAAGTCCCTCCCTCTCCTCCCTCTCCCCCTTTCCCTCCCCTTCTTCTCCCCCTTTCCCTCCCCTTCTTCTCCCCCTTTCCCTCCCCTCCAAATTACCCACCCCCTTGTTCACCTACTAATTCAACTCATCCCTAGTCAAACCAAACCTGGCAAGCCCTCAAAGCGCGCACCACCCCACCCCAACGCCCCTTTGTCCTCACGCGCTCCTTCTACGCCGGCAGCCAGCGGTTCGGTGCGATGTGGACGGGCGACAACCTCGGCACGTGGGAGCATATGGCTGTGGGTGTGAAGATGGTGTTGGCGAATTGTTTGGCTGGGTTTTCGTTCTCTGGGTGTGAGTCTTTCTTCATCTTCCTCATCTTATAGTTTTGCGAATGATTTACTTAACTTTTGGTGGCGTATAGCGGACGTAGGAGGCTTCTTCGGCAACCCGGACGGCGAGATGCTAACACGATGGTACCAAGTCGGCGTCTTCACCCCCTTCTTCCGGGCGCACGCACACATCGACACCAAACGCCGCGAACCATACCTGCTCGACGAGCCGTACAAGGGTATCATCAAGGACGCGCTGAGGCTCCGGTATAAGCTGTTGCCGGTGTGGTACACTGCGTTTAGGGAGGCTAGTACTACGGGGTTGCCTGTCGTCCGGTGAGTAGCTGTGGTTCAGCGGGGAGAATATTGTTGGCTGAGGGTAGTTTGGATTAGACCGCATTTTGTGGTGTTCCCAAAGGATGAGAGTGCGTTTGGGATTGACGACCAGTTCTTCATTGGGAGCTCGGGCTTGCTTGTTAAGCCTGTCACTGAGAAGGGCTCTACGACGGCCTCTGTGTACCTCCCTGGCGATCAGGTGCGTTCCTCAACCACAATTCACCAGAAATCATAACTAACGAGAAACCAAACAATATAGCCCTGGTACGACTTCTTCACAGGCCACATCTACACCGCCACCCCCCGAACAATCACAGTCCCCGCCTCCCTCTCCCAAATCCCCCTCTTCATCCGCGGCGGCTCAATAATCACAACGAAAGAGCGTCCGCGCCGGTCCTCCCCCCTCATGAAATATGACCCCTACACATTGCGCGTCGCCCTCGACAAGGACGGATCGGCGCGGGGAGAGTTGTATGTAGATGATGGCGAGACGTTCGAGCATGAGAAGGGCGAGTTTGTGTGGAGGGCGTTGGAGGCGGAGACGAAAGGCGGGACTGTTAGGATTAAGAGTCGGGATCTTGCCAGTCAGAACCCCGGGGAGGCTGTTGACGGAGTGGCTCTGGCCACATACGACCCGAAGAACAGTTTCGCGAAGGATATCGGGGAGGTGAGAGTTGAGGAGATTGTGGTGCTTGGTTTGAAGGGGAAGCCGTCGAAGGTGAGGAATGGAAAGGAGGAGCTGGAGTGGGATTGGTATCCTGGGGTGAGTGCGGATGAGGGTGTGGACGGTGCGCCTAGCCAGTTGTTTGTTAAGAACCCGGTTGGGAGTGTTGTCGATGATTGGGAGGTTTCTGTTGAGTTGTAGATGCAGAGAAGGGGAGGAGAGACGTATAGGAATATTATCGATTTTGGAAGCTCGTGCGAGTGGTGATGAGTGGCTGGTGGGCACCGATCGGTCTACGTGGATCTCATATTTCATTGTCTCGCTCGCTGATTATATGCGTACAAAGGAGCTTTAGACGAGTGGCACTGGAGCGTTGGCCGTATCTCTAATCCATCTGGCGTCAACGCGCTTCATGCACACTAGTGGTGAGGTATGTGTAACTAACGCACCACGAGGCACGACGCGTATTGTAAGTACAGCCATTAAGTATTTCAACACGCTGGCCATGATGAACGCGTTCAGAGCAATATCTGGCCAAGATGCGTGCAGCGTACTTAAATGACTCTCTTCCTCTCTTCCTCACCTACTCTGCTTGCCACTCACACTCATCTTCATCTTCAAGTACGCGCAGGACTCGCGATGAGCAGAAGAGCGTCATCGAGCGTGAGCTCAGGCTCAGTGGATACCGAGCTGTCGGGTAAGGTACGCATCTCGTTCATTTCTCATTTCCTCTTCAGGGAGTCGCGTCGCGTCTCTGATGTTCCTTGTTCTGTATTGACGCGTCCCTTGTTCTATTTTATGCAGGTCAAAGTGGCACTTCGCCTGGCGCGTCGTACACCTATTCAACTTCACCTTGTCCCCTACAAGTTCGCTTCTCGACACCCCTGCGCGTCGAATGAACGTCGCAAGTCCAGTGGCACACGCGATGTGGCCGCGAGCAAAGCTCAACCGATTTCTCCTCTGAGTGGCTGTGGCCACACTCCACATGGCGACTACGAAGCCCTCGAAGAACGGCCAATATCCATTCAGAGCACCGACACTCAGGATACTGTCTACGATATCCCCATCGACGAGCTTCCCGAAATCCCTGGTTCGCCACAGAGTGTCGATGTGGCCACATCCAGGTGCAGTGGCACTGTTATGTCGTTCGGCAGCGATGGTGCGCTCTGGCGCGAAGCGGTGCACCACCTTGAAGACCACTCCGTCGTCGAGCTCCCGGAGTCCAACTTCCACGCCGTGGCGCAGCACCTTCCGGTACCGTTGCCGTACCATGTCTTAGCGGAACGCAAGCCGTCTGCGTCGAGCGTCGATTCGGATGCTACCCTCTGTGGCACGATCGACCACCAAGCTTTACTCAAGAAAGTTGGACGCGTCGGTGTGCCTAAGCTTTGTGCGCTGCGCCCTATGCCGCATCCGAGCCACGGGAGTATAGGACAAGTCTGGGAGAAAGAGGACACCTCGATCGCAAGCTCTGACTTGGACGACAGTATTGACGGTGTGGCCTCAGACGACGCCGACACGGATGAACAGACCAGCGATGCTGAGGAAGTGGCACGCTCTCGGTCGCGCAAAGGTGGACGGAGGTCTGGTGAGGGGTACAAGAGGCTTGCAGCATACGATACTGTGAAGGTTCCTCGAGAGGCGAAGCGTCAAGGGGACGTCTGGGAAGATTTCATTCGACCGGGGTGGGAAACCGACTATGGTCCTCCTTTTTATTTCTAGTGAGGGCTCTGTGGGTTAGTACCTTATGTCAGAGGAATCGCTGCAGAGGTCTGTACTGACGGTGTTATATGGTGTGTATGAGGAACGCGCAGTGTTGTAATGTCTTTTGCTATATCTACGGCTCTGATTGAATGTATAGTGAATCTCGTCTAGACGAAGATCTTTAGAGTGGCCTGTGATTACAGTATCCCATCTCGCTGAGATATGCAGTGTTGATAGCAATGAAACCCTGATATGACGTCGTCTCGCAATCGGCAAAACTACTGCTCGGGCTAAGACGATGAGTGGCCTTGAGTGGCCCAACACGTAAAGCACTGATAACACCAGCCTATCATTGCGTAAGCTACTGCCACCCGTGTACCGTTTTCGCAGACGAACAGCACCCATTCCTACCTCATGATTCCACGTCCTGCCACGTCCTGCACCATCTTCCAATCTTACAGCAAGCAAACCGGCAAATCAGGCCTACCAGCAACGGGCCGCACACCCCGAACGCTACCAGGTGACCATCTGAGGGACTAGAGCACCATCGAATTTGCTTGTCAAATTACCAACAGGATTAAAGTATGATGTAGCTCGGAGCACACAACGGAAACATACCGCTGAGCCGTGGCAGTGGTATCCAGAGAATGATTCCTTAAATACCGGAAGATGGGATGTTCTTGACGGCACCTTGACGATTCATCCCAGTTCATCCGGACACATATCCTAGACCACAACGCCACTAGGGATGGGTGAAATTACGCATTCAACGCCTTCGGCGAAACCTGCCAAATGCTCCGACCGCATCGTTGTCGACCTCACGCATCCACTGGTCTCCTCAGAAGTCCCAGCTTGCGACGGACATCCGAAGTATGCAGCGTGCTGTTTGTCCCACGTCTCTCGCGGCGACGTGTCTACCTGTCATAGCCTCACCATAGGTACGCACACGGGAACACACATCGACGCGCCATACCATTTCATCGAGAACGGGACGACAGTCGATAAACTCGACTTATCGCTGTTGACAGCGGCGCCGGCGGTAGTAGTGGACTTGAGGTGGAAGAAGGCGAGAGAGCCTATACACTGGGATGACTTTGCGAAGTATGAGAGCAGGTTAAGGGAGGGAGTTGCGCTGCTGCTGTGTACAGGATGGTCGAAGAATTGGAAAACGTCGAGATACGCTGAACATCCCTTTCTCGACGTTGGTGCGGCGATTAGGATACTGGAAAAGGGTGTGAGGGTGATAGGAGTGGACACCATGAGTCCGGACGAGATTGGAGAGGAAGGGGACACCGGTCGCGTGCACAGAGAGTGGTTAGGGGCTGGGGGCATCATTGTAGAGAATATGAACGGGCTAGAGAGGCTTCTAGAGCTGAGCGCATCAAATGACTTGCGAGTCAGTCTACTACCTTTAAATCTTGTAGATTGCGATGGGAGCCCAATTCGTGCAGTAGCTTGGGAGGAACGTTGATAGATCCCGGTGGCCGCAGTCCTGTAATTCTCGTTTTGCATGCATTCCTATATGTACTTGATCAGCTCCCTACAAGCTACTCTTGAAGTAGCTGTCACCCCGAGTGGAATGAACCCGTCAATTTTGCAACATACAATACCACAGCCGTTCTTCAATCGATTCTTGGCGCATTTAGATTTCTGGACCGGACAAGCACATATTTATTGCTATCCCTTACTGTTCCTGGGGGGGATGCCTCGTAATGCCATCGCGGTGATGGTCCACGTACGCATGAATGTGCCCTAGGAGATGGGCGGATCATGATCAATGAACTTGGGAGGAGGACAAGATGAGTGAAACAGCGATTCAAGTAAGGGAATATTGCTCGCGCTAGCCATTGCAGGGAGAATCTATGCTGCTGCTTTGGCGCTAAGGCATCATAGCCAAGTGGTTACGGCGTTTGATTAGAATTAGATATCAAATTCACTTTGTGAGCGTAGGTTCGAGTCCTGCTGATGTCGTTAACTTATTCTGCTTTTTTTCTTCTCGGATCTCCTGCCTGAAGACGCGAGGACTTATAGTACTTAATACCAAGCTCAAAAATCGCCTTTCAAACATAGGGCGAGCTCAGAATTTATATACGCAAGCATAAAGTTTAACAAAAGTTAGTTGTCATTTCTAGAGACGTAGTAATCCTGTATGTTTTCATAGCAATGCAAAGGCGCTATCAGCTTACCTTTGAGAGCCTTTGGACAGCCTGAACAATATAAATACTGTCGCCCGAACCTGTCTGGCGCGGCGACTGAACTCCGATTCCAACAACTGCCCCTTTGGGAATGCTAGACGCCTCTAACTCGAACCGTGACCGTGACATCCATTGTTCGTTCTCACTCTGGCCTTTTGATGCGCTGCACGCCTCGTGGCCCCTAGTATATAAGCTACCGCAAGATGGATGCCGATTCTTGCGTCCTCCCACTACCTGTACGCCCTCCGAGTACAAAATGCCGTTTCCCGCTACACAAAGTACTAACAAACCTGTGAAGCGTAAAGCTGCCACCACCGTTCAGGGCACTAGCCGAGGACTCAAACTCGGTCGTAAGGCCGCGGTAGCAGATACAGGATATGCAGTCCCGCAGGCTCCGCTTCACTACTTCAGGACGAACCTACTACCACCTCTGGCCGACGAACTCGACGTCGATGTAATCGTAGACAGGTTGATAGAAGCTGGCGATATCGTGGAGGTACAACAAGACGACGACGGGCCCATTGTTCGCCGCTGGAAGGACTTCCCAGAAGACCCCTCGCTGTCTAAGCGCAAAGAAGACGCGGTTTTCGCTCCGTTCGCAACAATCGCTAACCGCGTGGCATTTCACGCCACGGCTGATCTCGCGTCCAACGATGCCGACATCCACCAGACGGTCGAGTTCATCTGCAATCCAACTATGACCCCGACGTCCACCAATAGGGAGAACACCGCCAAGCCAGACAGCTATGGAGTGCTGCTACAGCGTAACAACAAGCTTGCAGAGGATCCTAAAGTTCCGCATTGGGATGACATTGTTATACCGGGAGAGAAGAAGAAGCGGGATGGTGACAATGACTTCAACGACGTGAGTTCAAGGTGTCTACTAGTAGGTTCGTGCCGTAAAGTTGACCTGTGTCACTCCTAGAATAACATCAAGATTGTGTGGTCTCTGACCCATGGTATGCGGGAGACTGTGCAGCGGAGGTTCATGTTCGGATACACGATCGAGGATGTGCATATGCGGATCTGGTTTTGCAGTCGCTCAGACATCATCGTCTCGGAGCAATTTAATTTCATCACGGTGAGTTGACTTTTCTTAGACGCGGTCCTACCGATCTGCTTACGGGGCGTGGGATGCAGAACCATTCTGAGATCGTTCACTTTTTCCTCTCGATCATGTTCGCGAATCCTACCCAACTCGGCTACGATCCTACTATTACCACGGTGTTCTACGGGAAGAAGCAGAAGGAAAACATCTACGACATCACACTGGAGTGGAAAGACGACAAAGGGCGAGACCAGAAGACCGTTTTCCGAACAACTGAGGTCATAGCGAACATCAGTGCCGAGGCTATCAGAGGGAGGGGGACTCGTGTGTGGAGGGGCTATCCATTAGACGACCCGGAGACATCGATTGTTATCAAGGATTGCTGGATTGACGATGACCGTAAGAGGGAGGCTGATATTCTCGCTGACATACTCGATGCCGCGAAGAAGCGGGACGCAGAGGAGCCAGGGGCGACATACGTCGAATTTGTCGAGCGCCACTTTCTTGAAGTTTCGTGCCACGGGGATGTATTGGTTGGTAGCCAGCAGGATAATACCTTCACTCTCATGCGGCGAGGAGCCGATTTACCTGTTGAATGTGTCGACCTCCCACTTCAACGAACGACCGCCCGGAAGGATATCAAAAAGGGCCCCGTAGGCACTGTGACGCTGGAACGCGACGCGCCCAGACGCCTGAGCATCAAGATATACCACCGAAAATTTCATTACCGTATTATCTTCAAGTCCGAGGTAGCCTGTAAGCCCATTGATACAGTGAACTCTATCGGCAGGCTTTTTACTTTGCTTAGCGAAGCGCTCATCGGTAAGTTTCGCTTTCGTCCTCGGTAAATAAACTCAATATTGTCCCTATAGGAATAACTATTCTACATCGACTTGGGTGGCTCCATAGAGATGTCAGTTCAGGTAATTTGCTTGCTGAAGGCGACGAAGGACCAGCCAAGATTACCGACCTGGAGTATTGCAAGCGAATGGACGATTGCAGCTCTGCACACCCAAGAAGAACAGTGAGTTTTCCTTTATCTGTGATAGCTCTCTTTACTGACGGGGTACAATGACAGGGCACACCTTATTTTATTCCTGTCGAGATTGACAGGCAAGAATATCTGTTTGGCCAAGATGCCGAGGAGGCTACCCGTACCAGTGCGTCCAGTAAACCTGCGGCACCTCTATCAGGAGTCCGTGAGCGAACATTTGGGAAGAAACGCGGGCAAGTTACTTCGAAGTCAAAAGTTGCACCATCTCCGGTGATTGCCAAGTCCACAACTGTGAACTTCACAGCCAACCCCCTGCACGATCTAGAGTCTCTCTGGTGGTTGGCCGTCTACCTCACAATTCCCCGTCGTGTCGAGGGAGATAGCGGTTTTGATCCTGCGATACAGAAGCAGACTGAACAATGGGCATCCGAGATCTTCACCGATTCGGCATCAAGAGCTCTGGTCATGACTGCTCCCACTCACTTTTCGACGGGAGTTCAGTCCGTCCATCCCCACCTCAAGACTACAGCGGACGCACTAAAGCAGGCTCGCAAGAAACTTCTCGAGGCCTATGAGAAAGCCGAGCGCAGCATCTTTTCCTCCGATATAGACACGAAAGCAACAATGGACCTGTACCCTGAGTTTCGTGAGATATTCGACAAGCTGCTGGACGACATCGAGCAAAATGGCGACGTGGAACTCTCCGAAATACCCATAACGTACCTGCAACCCTCTACCAGTACAGATGCACCAGTCGTCGGCGGCTCTCTTGGGCCCAGGGCGGCGCCGTTGATTCTTGGGAAGCATCCCCGCAACCCAGAGGACGACCACGACATCGACACAGTGCAAGATCTGACGCAGCAAATCTCTGCATTGTCGTCCCCAAGCCGAGGCTCCAGAAACGCGAAGCGCGTCAAGCACGAATCCGCTGAAGAGACGTCTCACAGTGACGAAGTGGCGAGGCCTGGGGAGGGCTCCGGCACCGGAGTGTAAGAGGTAGAGAGGTGTATCGGGTTTGCATCGCGTCGTCGCATTAGATATGTGTCTCTTCTATCAATGTCGTTTCCGTTGTCGAGCAGCGCAGAGTATACCGCGCACAGTACGTTATATGATGCTCGGCACATCTGATGTTGTAGCTATAGCCTGCGTCTCCCCGCGGCACCCGGGCCTTATTGTTGTATTCAGTTTTAATTTTCCTTATCGTAAGAAATACACATCTGAATGAAAGTAAACGCTGTATCAAGACTATCAACTGTTCGCACAGCCCTAAGTCGATTGCCACATTCACTGGCACGATAAGTACTTACTGTTACAGGCGGCCTTCTCTTTCTAACACACCACTCAGACACACGAAGATGAAGGGCGAAATCGTCGACCTCTCCCAGACACTCAACAACGAAACACCAGCGTATCCTGGTGATACGCACTTCAGCTCCTGTCCGCATCTCACCATGTCTGAACATGGTGTCCGTGTTCAGAAGATCAGCATCGGCACTCACACGGGGACACACATCGACGTCCCAGCCCACTTCGTCGACGACGGAAAGACCGTCGAAGAAGTATCCCTGTCATGGCTGGTTGGACCTGCTGTCGTAGTGGATCTTACTCAGACCGGACGAGGGAAGGACTTGCAGAAACGAGAGGTTATCGCGATATATGACCTAAAGCCATACGAAGACCGTATCAAAAGTCATATCGCGAGTGGCGAAACACCTATTGTGCTTTTACGCACTGGGTGGTCGAAATACTGGGCCACCGACGACTATGTCCATCATCCTTACCTCTCGCCACACGCCTCTCAGTGGTTTGTCGACCTTGGAGTACGGGTTCTGGGCATCGACACGTTCAGCCCGGATGAGACCGTCGTCGACTCCTCAGACTTCGTGATAGCTGTGCACAAGATTGTTTTGGGGGCTGGTGCCGTCATTGTAGAGAATTTGAACAACCTTGGTGCGATTCAGGAAGGAGAGTGGATCGTTAGCGTGGTACCGCTAAAGTTGGAGGGGGCGGATGGCTCGCCAATCAGAGCCTGTGCATGGAGAAAGGAATAGCATCAAATAACGTGAGTCTGCGGTACTTCGAAAAACATGTTAGCTATAGGTGTTAACAATACGCGAATCGTAGGTATCTCTTGATACTTAGTAGTCGTACTTATTCTCATTCGATCTATGATGAGCCTGCTGCCTGAGTCTACAAAATTCGAATCATAAACAATATTTCCCTCGGTCCGACTTCCGACAAACCCTTACGCAGTACCGCCTTCGCTCTTGGACTTGAACTATCATGACAGAACACTTGCCCGTAGAATTGTGGTCTCAAATCTTCAGTACAGCCTGTCTCGACGGAGGACGCACTGCATGTACACTCTCTGAGGTGTCAAGAACAGTACGCGATATCGTGCTACCCTTCCAGCTCGATAATGCGGCAGTGATTGGGCCTGCGAAGATAATCCATTTCGCAGCTCTGCTCCGAAGCAGACAGCACGAGCCTAATACCTGTCGTGTACGCCATCTCTTCCTCTCATATCTATGGCAAGGACGCGGCTGGCATGACGCGGGCATTACGAAAGAGCAATACGACATCGCACTTCGGGATATATTTGCCATCACAGCTGCAACTCTCCTCACTCTCACCAGCACTCTACCACAGCAAAAGGTCGGCCTCGAAAGCGTCCTATGCTATCCATTCTCTCACCTCCAAGAGCTTACAATTCACGGTCCCCTGTTTAATCCCATACCGATCGACGATAACGTGCCGATACAGCCTGAGTTCCCTGCGCTCCGATATCTCCACGTCCTTTCTTCGCCAGAGAATGCCTACATCTACACAAGTCGTGCTCCATCACTTACACATATCCGGTTCTCATCCCTGTGGAGGTTCAACACGGATTTATATGAAGCTATTGATGACGCTTTACGACCTCTTGACAACAGTTCTGTGCTACAACCACCCCTTGCACCATTCCATCTATCTCGTAGCGTCGAGAAAATACTCATCGAGACTCGCATCGTTCCGTTGGCGTTCAGACAAGGCAGCGAGGATATCCGACGAGGACCTATGATGACCACGCTCAAACGTCATGACAAGAAAGGCAAACTGGTCTTACTAGATCCCGAAGTGGCGCTTCGCGGGCCTGCAACTCCTTCTCATCGTATCGAGCGGCAAGAGTGGGAGAATCGCCTCGTTGGCGGACCTGGCTGCTGGAACGGGCATCTCTAGCAGGAGCCGGCCCAATTTCCGTGGACAATGATTAGGTACGGTTTCGCTTGCCTGCTCTCTTACTGTGACCCTAACCACGATGACCGCAGAACCTTCAGCTCAAATCCTGTTCGGAGTCTCTATTTCTATCTATATATACGACCTCTGATAACGAATGAAAGGATTGGGAGAAGCGAATCGTTGGGACATTGGGCTGAATCGTTGTAAGCCGTTGGCGCTATGCTGAAGTGTTTGTCATCGCTAACTAGCATGGGCTTCCACAGGTAAAGGCCAGAGGTATTCGATAGGCAATGGTTTACATTGAGCTACAACCTAGCTTACTTGCGTCCTGCATCCTCTATTCCCTCGAGCATCTCTGCAACTCGCCCGTATTGCACTATCCGGCCCGAACTCCGTGGGCAAGGGGTACTGGATGCGCCATTGGCACGGTGTTACGTTCAGAGAGCAACCGACTATGTCGCTCGCTTTCACACTTAGACTCTAACCACCATGGCAGACCGACTCTCCGCAGAACTTTGGGCTCAAATCTTTTTCGAGGCATCCGTCGATGGAGGTCGTACCGCCTGCGCTCTTTCGGAAGTGTCTCGATATTTCCGCGACGTGATGCTCCCATTCCAGTTCGACAACGTCGCGCTGATCGGGTACCACAAGATTACTCGGTTTGCTGAACTGCTACGAGATAAACAGAATCAAACGAATCATTTTCGCGTACGCCACCTTTTCGTGTCGTATTCGACGTGGGTCCTATTATCAAGTTCAAGGCCATTGAAAGGTGCTCCTGGCGCCTCCGGTGCTGCGTTGCAATATGTCCTCTCTACGACGGCCCCATTTCTGCTCACGTTAACCTGCACCGTACCGGAGGGTAGGATCGGAAATGAAAGCCTTTCTTCTTTCCGCTTCCCCATGTTACGGGAACTCACTATCCACGGAGAGATCGCTGGAAGTATCCATTCATCCGCCACGCCATTTCCACCCTTGAACCCAAACTTTCCTGCCCTTCAACGCCTTCACCTCCTCACATCGCCTCAAACTTTCTACGTGTATACCCAGCACGCTCCTAACCTCACTCACGTCCGTTTCTCCTCCCTTGGCGCACTCACAGTCCGGTTATTCGAAGCCCTCCGTCATGTGTCCGAACCTGTCATCGCTGGGACAAACAATTCAAGTTCTATCGCCACCGACGACCCTGATTACCTGTTTAAACTGCCGCCGACCGTTGAGAAGGTTCTCATACAGATGAGCCCGTCTATGTCGGCGTTCAAGCATCGATCTCCCTTCGTGAACGGAGGACCGACAATCACCGCGTTTGGAGAGCTTCGCGGGCGGGGGAAGCTAGTCTTCTTGGACAGACCTGATGATCTATCGCTACCTGCGTACCTTGTTGTTGCCAATGAGCGAAAGGATTGGGAGGGGCGGATCATTGGAGCTTTGGGGTGTTGGACTGAGCCTCGGTATGTGGTCGAAATTATGTTTGAATGCTTATTGTTGCTGATTTGTATGCGGCTTGTTCTTTAGGCCGCGCAGACTATTGAGAGGCAGAGATGTTTGATAGATGCATGGAATCAATTACGAGAGGGGCACTTACGAAGAGGGAGATTTGGCAGAGTGAAAGGAAGACGCGATAGGCGATTCAAACGCGACATTGACGAAAAATCCGGGGTATATTATCTTTTCAGCACGTTCAACAAATATAACGCGTCACTATATATCTATTCATCTTCTCGAAAGACTTCTCAGATACAGCGCAACAACGTATGCTTCAATTCTGCGAACAGAGAATGAGTTTAGGTGAGTGATGCATCTTTATCGAATCATTTCATCGCACTGACCTTTGCTTTACCATCATCTTCACGCCCTCACTCACACACCCCTTTGTAATCTGCGCTTCCCACCCCTGATACAGCCCCCTAACCCCCTCCTTCCTCACAATCCGCTCCCATATACTCACCACATTCTCTGTGTCCTCCCTCGGCTTAGCCTTCTGACTCTCTATATCGCCACTCTCATCCTGCTTCAAACTCCTCCTGTGGACTTGTAAACGTGTCTTCGCTAGTATAAGCGGATATAGTAGCGTCGTGGATGCAGCATTAGAAAACGCCGCGCCAAGAAACGCAGACCCTGCGCTCGTCGTGCCTAAAGCCGTCTGCTTATGTGGTCTGCGGAGCGAGATGAGACGTTGGAAGAGTTGGAAGAGAAAGAGAGTGATGGCGGGGTTGAGGCAGAGAGGAATGGTGGTCGTGAATCCTACAATGCGGAATACGTGTGTGAGTTAAAGCTCGCTGGGGATAACGGCAGAGAGCAGTCTTATAAAAACAACTAACCTCCCCAGAAGCCTTCCAGCCCTTGCTCGGCGTAGATTTTCTTGACTGTCCCTGTGACGCCTGCCGAGGTGGCGTGGGCTTCCGACCCAGAATCGTCATAAACGCTCCCTTTTTCTGAACCCGACTCGCTCGAGTCGTCTTCGCCTTCGGTCTGCAGTCGAACGGTAATGACGCTGAGAGGCTGCGATATGGCTCTACTAGCCAAACCTGCAAGGAACCCAATACCGAGTTCTTCTGCGACGCTCAAGAGAACAGGCGCGGCTTTGCCTTTGACGCGTGGAGGTAGAGATTTGCGACGGGTGAGTATGCCTCGCAGGAAGGAGTAGAAATAGAAATACAGGAAGCTGGAAATATACTGCGATAAGTAGTTTGGTATCAAAAAGTAGTTTCAGAACTTACTTTGAGACGAGTGTAGCTGCGGTGTCTGTGTTAAGACCGTCGTACAGACCGCTCCACCCTTCAACATGAAGGACGTGTCGTAGCGCTCGAACTATTCCTTTAAATCCTACATACGAGTTGCTTAATGGTATACAATAGTTTAGAATATGTCGTACCTACCTCTTAGCTTTCTCGACGAGGTGGTCTGTAGCCGGGTGGCTACCAAGTCCAAAGGGTATACGATCGCATTGGCAGTTGCACTTCCAATAGAACCAGAGAATGCTTGTATCAATGGCGGTAATGTTGATGTCATGTCTTGATAATACATAGAGCGTATCAGTATTGTGAAAGAGTCGATAAGCGTACAACTTACTGGTGGTGGTAGAGGATTGAAATCTTGAAGTGGCAGGGGTTGCTGAATCTGGGGGAAGTGCTTTAGCATATGAAAGCGACGTCATTATGCTTCCGGTCCGAGAAAACCGGGGTTGCGGGGTATGTGATCGGACGCTCGCTAGAGATCGATTTTGTGGCCACTCTAGATCTCGAGCTTCCTTCGCTGCAACTTGAAATTGCATAAGGTCTATCCTACAAAAGTATGTGGGAAATATTGTAGTCTATGTCTAGGTAGCGCAATTAGTATTCTGCTGAGTGAGACGGCGCATAAAATTGTCAAGTGCATCCTAATAGTCGGAAGTGAAGTTTCCGGAATCAAGACCGAGCACGTTGTGCCTTCCAACCACATGTCCGCGGAGAGGAGAAATACATGGCCTTAGGTACGCTATTAAGGATATACGACTCGCTACGAGCACATCAGTAACAAGCGCGATAAAGTACAAGGACAAGAACTCACCTTCGAGAGGTACCGAAAGAGTATCAAAACCCGTCTTCGTCGAATTGTATCCGCAGCTGAGGACGAATAGATTGGCGCGCCCTTCGTTATTTATTCGACTGAGGGACGACATGGCCGCGAGAGAATTTCGGAATTCATGTCCACAGTTGGAACAAGGTCTGCAGCCGATCACCGTGAACGCAGCTGGATCCGCGTGAATCCGATAGATACATCGACAGGTCGAATTGGGATGTGCGCATCCGCTCTGCCTTGGACAAACTCTGGAAGCTGACGAGGCAAGGCTACGGCTACTGCAATTCCGAGTTCGCCCAGCGAAAGGGATGGAAATGTAGTGAGTTCTATGGAGTCGGTTGTTTGTGGGGCCCGAGGTGTTAAAGGCCGACGCGTCGGATGTAAGTGTAAAGGACGGGAACGGGTTCGCCTCGAGGATGATGGCCTCTCACTATGGCCTATGACTGCCAGAGGAGTCGATGGTGCGAGGGACAGAGGCTACATTTACCATGAAAAAGGCATGACGGTACAAAAATGCGATGCGACCTACTATAATTTCATGCCAAAGTGCCTGCCTGTTGAGCGAAAACCTTTGCAATCTTGTGTCGTAAAATTCCGGTCTATCGCCCATCGAGATGAGTGGTAGAGGCTCGTCTATCGGCGGTGGTGGCACGATAACAGTGATTGGACTCGGTGCGTCTAAACCACTCCGGACGGGCATCTGGCGGGGCCTCCAACGGCAGACCATAAGACAACCTATGAGGAGAATAGGGAAAACGACGAGGATAACAACGACCGCTATACCGCCGCTGGCCAGGAAAGAGTGGTGTTTCGGACTCGACGGCACATCACTAGTGGAAGGAAATGGGCCTGCTTGTAAAAGTCGGCCCGAGAGCAGCGAGAGGTGCATTTCAGGATAGAGTGGTCGACCCTCGCCAGTGCTACCAGAGAGAGAGAACCAGCCAGCGTAGCGTCCCCTGAGCCTTTAAAGTAGGATAGAAAGTGAAGCTGCGCACATAGACGGACAGGACAGAGTACCGAGAAGGATCAGGAAGACGGGCGACAATTCAGCGTAGGCAGGTTATGAGCGCATGGCTCTCACACCACGCGCTGTAAGCATGCAACGATGCTGAGCTTATTTTATGATGAGAAGCCGTCCAAGGCTCTGTCGGAAGGAGAAGTCAATACTCTTCCGGCGGCAACATTACTACTGAACTACTGTGACTGCACTCAGTGTCCAGGATGGAAGCAGTGCCCGGCATCGAAAAGCAGGAAGAAACTGTTGTTGAGCCTGTTGGCGGTGATTCTGCTAAACAGATAAAAGATTTTATCAGCACAGGCGCAGCTCTGACTCATAGAAAGACGCGCATCCTGAGCTTCGCGAGTCGCACTGGACGTGGTGATGGCGGTAGGTCAAAAAACCATGGCGGCTACCGTGACGGGCCCGCTTTCGCATTTGGGCGAAGGCGTGGGAATTGATCCGCCCTGTTTCCCGACATGTGATAACACCCCGGACCTTGGCGTCATGTGTATTCGAAGACTGTAACGGAGCTGAGCCAACGAAACGTAACTTGTCCTCGAACCAACACAATCGCCAAAAAGTGCGCGTAGAAGTAGTCTAAGCAGGGAAAATGGCCGCTGTTACTCACGGGATTCGCTCGCTCGGTGTTCTGGGTGCTGGACAAATGGGTGAGAACTCTAGTATTTTCGAAGCCACTGGCAGTGAGCACCGGGAAGAGCTGACAGGACATTGTAGGTCTCGGAATTGCATATGTTTCCGCATTGCGCGCGAAAGTACCGGTACTTCTGCACGACCGCTCTGCTTCGCAGATACAGAAAGGCCTGTCTCTCATGGATAAGCTCCTTGAGAAAGACGTTGCAAAGGTACGAACCTTGCGGATGTCCTCGGATCATTCTCACGGGAATATTGCAGGGTAAAATTACCAGTGAGGAGGCCAAAGAGGCCCGTGACCGAGTCACCGTCGTTGGTCCGGAGAAGGGTCTCGCTGGCGTTCAGGACGTAGACATGGTCGTTGAGGTCAGGATCAAAAATTCTGGAAACATCAAGGAACGTGATGCTCATGCTCCGTAACAGGCAGTGTCAGAAAAGCTGTCCTTAAAGGAGGCCATCTTCCGCGAGTTATCAGCCAAACTGCCTCCGTCGACAATACTCGCGAGCAATACATCTTCGATCAGCATCACCAAGATTGCTGCAGCCACTGTACCAGAGGGACATATAGCGTCAAGCGCGGAGGGCCAGCGGAGCGCAGGTCGAGTTGTCGGTAAGTTTCAGTCGAATTTCGATCGAGTTGCAGTTGGAAATGATCGGCATGGAACATAGGCCTTCATTTCTTCAATCCCGTCCCCGTCATGGTGAGTACCTTACGCTGTTTGTCGCTCTCATCTCCGTTTCGCACGGTAGCTGTACCTTTGTACACCTTTGCTGGGTGGTTGGAAAGATCGTGCGGAGGCATAGCCTGCAGGGAACAGCCCCGTTTTCTGTTCTTAATTTTAATATCTCTGTGGGCCAGATCAATAACCGTACGCACAAGGGACGGTACGTTCTTGCAGGCGTAAGCCTGCGGTTGGTTATCCGCTCATGCGTCTTGTGTACGAATTGTGCTACTTTGTCCTGTCCTAGCCGGGTGCTGTGCTTCGAATGAATTGGTCCGGGTGGTACAGCCGCATTTCAAAAGATGGAACCTTTCATATCGCTTGTTACATTGTCTCATATGACATTAGGGTTTCAGAGCGCTGACTGGCCGAGATATTCTCTAGAAACTGGTTGAGCTGATTTCAGGCCTCCAAACATCGACGGAAACGTTGGAGCGGGCAAAGTCATTTGCGATCGCCTGTGGCAAAGGTGGGTCATGAATGACGGAGTCATCAGGATTGTACTCGTATGTTTGTGCACACACTGACGTGTATCTTGTGCTTTGCTCAGAGGTCACTTCCTCACAAGACGTACCAGGTTTCGTCAGCAACGCACTTCTCATGCCCTTCATCAACGAGGTGTGTTATCTAGCGGGTGTATCTCATTCTGACTGGGCCTATCGATGCTCATCAATTCTTCCACCCTTTAGGCAATTATGTGTCTAGAGCGGGTGAGTCTATCGGTACTTGTCTGAGTCCGAATCGAGAATGACACCTTCTCTGCTGATACTAGGGCGTGGCCACTCGAGATGACATTGACAAGACACTGAAACTGGGAATGAACCACCCCATGGGACCATTGCAACTAGGTCCGTCCATTTACGTTCCCTGCGCTTCTATGTGCGATTTGCAGCTGACCCTGACCTCTCACGAACGTGTTTAGCCGATTTGTGAGCAATTCAGTCTGTAGTGCTCTCCTCATGTACTAATATCTTCCTGCGTGAATCTAGCATCGGTCTGGATACATGTCTTGCCATCCAGCAGACGCTGTACACCGGAACTGGGGACTCCAAGTACCGCCCGAGCATTCTACTTGAGCGAATGGTTGACGCACAGTGGCTAGGCAAGAAGAGCGGCAAGGGCTTCTATGATTATAACTAGCGGCTCGTTGGCCCCGGCAGGACGTGCTGTGAATACTTGCATCGTTTGCTACACGTTGCTTACCAGGTGTACGTTTCCTTTTGACTCGCGTGGCTATGAGACACGGCCCTTCGAGAGACTGTTTATGTACGTAACTCTTTCATTCAGGATGCTCAAACGCTGCGTACAGAGTCACATTCGCTGGTAGAAACAATAGAAAACTCATAGAGTTATCACAGTATACAGAAGGACCCTCCCCACAGTCGATTGCTCGATTGCGGAGTAGGATGTCGATCAAACAGGCAAGTAACTGCGACGTCCAATACAGTGTCCAGCCGTCACAACATGCGTTCGATTTTCCATCAGAAAAAGAACTTCGCATCTATAGAGGTATGATGCGTCGTGGCATCAGAGGTACCAGTGGCCACGATGCCGCCATGCGGCCGACTACCTCAGCGACACGCCCGACTGAATCGTTTTTTTCTCCTCCGACTTGACTCAGCGGACACCGCCCCCTCGGCACTGGCACTAACCTTCGTGGAACGCTGCTTTTTGCCGGGGAACCCTGCCGGAATTTGTCTTACACACACAGAAACGCAGGTGAACTGGATGACTGCGTTGAGGTAAATGCACAGTACTAGTTATACATGAGGCGGTCCGGCTCGAAGGGTCTCGAGGGGTTCACTCCTTGCCGTGGTGCTCCTTCTCTAAGGGTTTAGGCCAAATTACTGGAAAATATCTTCTCCTTGGTCGATAGGGCGCTGTCTGAGGACCCTTTGCGGCTCATAACCGCGCTGTAAGCTCGTGCAGCGCCTACGCTTGTTGCCTGTTGGCCGTACTTCTGCTCGTTTCAACATATATAAAAGGTGATGGAAGTTGTCGACAGCTTACTATCACATTCCCTCTCATTTGCCAGCCTACGAACATCCTCTGACTCTGCGAAGAGTTCAACTTGATTATCTCTCACGACCCACCGCCACAAAGACTACACCTGCCATATATATCGAGACGATGTGCACATCCGAGTGGTAAGCGCCGTCATGTTTGCAGCGTTGGTTTTCTCTGACGTCTTCGTAATACGTAGCTTTGGTAACTACCACAGAAAATGCAACGTAAGAAATCCATAGTGCTACCCCATAAGTACTAGACCTCTCTTACTGACGTCTACCCAGCACTACGTCAAGCTTTATGATTCGGGAGTCATCAAAGACTGCCAATCACCGAACTGTGCCCTGAGTAAAGCACATCAGCACGCACAACGGCCCTCAAGAGCATGCACATGTCGAAAGGTGATATTCATGGCCTTCTAGTCAACTTTAAACTATACTCATCATGGTCATCCGGTCTGTCACTGTTAGGTGTACGAAGAGAATCGTCGGGTTGTCAACCTTATCCAAGACTGGTGTGACCCGTGTCGGAGAGCAGCTTGGGCAACACTCGACAGAGAGGATGGGTGGTAACAACTTGAGTACGGGCCTCGCGCCTGACTGTCATGCTTTCTTCTTCTTTATTCCTAAACCATCGAGTCGGCCTCACCGGTCTGCACAATCATGATCATGTAGCATAGAGTCACCCACGCACTATCTATTCGTATATTCCTATTCATACATCATCGCAGCATTCACTGCGCCATCCATCCCATCGGGCCGTCACCAACGATCGCGTCGTGTTCTTCTTTGAGGGTCCCCTCGCGGCTTCGTCGCGTCACAACAATTGCGATCGTTTCGCTCGATAGAACTGCCCCAGTTCTCTCACAGCCTCTCCAAAGGTCTCGGCCACAGCGAGGTCCTTGCCGATCCACTTGGGCAGCTTCCCACGAATGCGAGATGACGCATATCGTGCGTCGACGAGTACTAGGGCTGCCCAGTCGCCACAATGACGGATGGCACGACCTACGTTTCAGATCAGCTGGAATGCTCGACGGAAGAGACTGTGAGTGTAGTGATACGAACCTATACTCTGGTTGACGGCGTTCATACACATGTTCTCATATAGCTCCGTCCCCGCATCCTTGATACCAGGCCCTTTCGCCACCCCCTTTCCGCTCTCCGTCTCACGCTTTTGCTCCAACCGATTGACGTAGGCCATTCTCTCCCGTAGTTCCACAGACGCGAGGTTGGCAAAAGGCAGACCCACGATAATGACAGCGCGAGCCAAATCGTCGGTGAAGTTCAACCCTTCGGAAAGCTTTGCGCCGACGACTGCGAAGAGGAGAGAACCGCCTTTCTTGGGCTGATTCGGTGTTGACTGTGCAGCCTGTTCAGTCCACGCATAATTAGCCATGCAAGTCAGTCCGAGTCGACTGGTACACGTGTCTGTCACATCACGTACATTCTTGACTTCAGCCGCATACTCCCTTAAGACAGCCTCAACTTCACCACTCTCCTGCGGCTCCATGAACACCTTCTTCTTCGCCTTCAACTTCTCCAAGACTCCACTGTCTTGCCAGTGCTTCATGACAAGGTGCAGAAAACTGTACGACGGCACGAAGACGACCATTCCTCCAGGTACGATGTTTGTAAAGTTGAGCAACGTCTGACCAAGCTCGCCGATCTACGCACAAAACCAACTCGTCGTCAGTCCGACGTCGAGTCGAGCGAAATCAATATTGCGCGAGGTACTTACCAAACCCGAGTCATCTCGTTTGTCATATTTGAACAGCAACTCGCTTCCTCGAGGTCCTTTCTTCAACACGAGCGTTCGCAAGTTGGTAGGAGGGATGATATGTCCACAGGAGAACGTCGTCAGTCTTTCCGACGGGAGAGTCATGAAGAGCTGGTTGACGACGTCTGAGATCTAAAGATCGTGTGTGACTTCAGCCTCGGTTCTGTCGACCTCACATAGGAATGAGAATCTGAGAAAGGAATACCTACCGGAGACATTGTACCACCGGCCAAAACAACGGAACGCGCAGCTTCGATAACTTCTTGAAAGTGGGTTTCTGGGTTCAAGTGTTGATACTTCAGCTCGACTTGGTTGTCCACCAACGAGAACGTCACTCGTCCATCTATCAAGTTCAGGGTGCTCAGTCAGTCAACACGCTAACAAACCGCAGTTTAGTGAATGGAAGTACCATACCATCGTTCGCAGAGGTGAGAGAGACGATGAAGTTTTCGACCATATGTAGCGGTGGCGTCGTAGCAGCCATTCGAGACAGTTTCGCTAGCTTCTTAGGATCTATCTTTCGCATCATCGTGAATATACATTGAATCAAGACATCGAAACAAAACTTGCCTTGGCCTGCAGCTTTCTCCATCGTCTGCGCACAATACCCAGATATCTTCCTCGCAATCTAAATAAAATAAACCACATCTCGTCAACATTCAACTTCCTTATTCGAAAAGCGGGTGCAGTGGTGGCATATGTAAGGGGGAGGGCACGAAGAACTCACCTTACTATCCCGCAAATACCGCTCAACCTCCAAAAGGTTAATCCCATCCGCTTTCCGCCCAAGCCTCACCAGAAGCTCGCCCGAAGTGACAACTTCCACCGTCGGCAGTTTCTCTTTCTTCTCCACGTTCTCCTTCGAGCCCACCCGTTGACCGCGCCACTCTTCAGCGTACTTGACCAAAGCCTCCAACAACCCAATCAGTCGTTTCAGATGAAGCGAATGTTGGGTGTTCAGCCGGTTCTTGAACTTTGTGAAGTAGACGTTTAGCTGGGTTAGGGAGGTTGTGAGGGTGCGCAGGGGGAGAGTTGTTGTTGAGAGGGATAGGAGTGTTGATATCAGGTCTGCGTTTATCGGTGAGTATGGATGTGAGGATATAATGTGAGGAAGATGAGTAGAAAAGAAAGGGAAAGCTTGAGGTTAACTCACTGTGAGCTTCGTCGATGATGACGACTTGGTCTGTCAAGTCGATGCCTAATGCTTCGCGGGCTGTTTTCTGCAGTAGCAGATTGTAAGGTAGTAGAACGAGCTACACCATCCAACTACGTGTCAGCATCTTATTCGGCCAGAAGCATCAAGTGCTGGAAAGCGGAAGTACGACGTACCTGCGCTTGAGCGATGGCTCGTCGAGATCCAAAGTAAGGACAGATGTGCGATGCTTGTCCGGCTGTTACGAGGGACTCTATATCCTTCGGAGTCGCCTTTACCACTTTTATTTAGACGCAGCTCAAGCTGTTCAAGGCGCATATACGCACCAGGACCTGATCTCGAAAGTCGAGCATACGTATCTCGTCGTCCATGGGAGGTAGATGTGGACACCGTCTGTCGCCTTTCTCTATTTAGTGCACATCGAGGATCCCTCAGCGAATGAATGTATTAAAAAAAAGAACATGACGTACCACCAAGAAGCTGCCGACAAGCTTCATCCAAGTCTCCAGCCTTAGACTTCAGCTTGTCGTTGATACAGAGCTGTTTGCGAGAGCCTAGCGACACTACTCGCACATCCACGCTTAGATCCTCATCCTCAAGCAGAGTATCTTCTTTGCTATCTTCAAGCGAAGATACACTCCTCTTCGCAGTTGGTGTTGACGCATGTGGGTGCACAGGCTGAGTCGTACTTCCAACTGACACCACCGACGCAGGGGACAAGGTGATCTTCAGCTTTTCGAGCTCGTGTAGCACCTGAGACAGCTGTGAATGCGTCCTCGAGGCGTAGTATATCTTGGTGCATGTAGATTCCGGGACGTCGGCGGCGGGATCAGTGTGCGCCGTTGGCTTTCTTGTCTTGTCGAACCTATATAGCACAAAAGGCATAAAATAAACGGAGCTCAGCGTGGATCTTAGGAATACACGTAGGGAAGGTATCACACTTGGCCATCAATGCTCGTACCTCGGGGGATAGATTGCTATATGCAGAGTCGGACACTTCTTCCATGTCGTCGGGGAGGAACTGGTCTTCGTCGAGCAGTATGTCTTTCATGGTGTACTTCGTTCCATCCGCTGTCACTTTCTATCATACCATACCATCATACCATCAAACTGAGCATACAATACTTCAGTAAAGATATCAAATATTACTCACGGGCTTCTTATGGATCCTCGCCCTCGCTGCTTTCCTCAAAGCAGCCTCTTTTCGCCGAGCGAGCGCAAGTCTTTGAGCATACTCGTTCTCTTCAGCTTCCAGTTCGCGTCGTTTGCGTTCGAGTGTTTGTGCCAGTACCCAGTCGGTCTCTGCGGTACTCAGTCATAAAATTGAAGATATTTGCCACGATGGAGTGTCGTACCTGTGCTGCTATCGCGTGCATTTACCTTGCCTCTTCTGACGCGTTCCTGCTCGTCTCGCAGCCATGTCAATGAAGCACATAGCAAGCTAAGTGTTTTTCCCTGTTTATATTCAATATCTGAAGATAATTAGCCCATTAATCTGTACTCACAGTTCCGGTGGGACTCTCGACTATTGTAACCTTTTGCCCTTCAATGTTCTCGTACAAATGTCGCATAAGCTCGAGCTGAATCTCGTACGGAAGGAAGGGGAACGCAGAAAAGGTGTCCGGGGTCGGTAGAGATAATTCCTCCATGGTGTTATGTACAGTGTGCGATAATGTCAGACCTATACTGGCGAGGGTGTCACGGTAAGGAGAGAAGAGGTGATCGGCGTGACGCGTTTGTGGTAGCACACGTGACCGTGACACCAACTACACGCGACGCTAGCGCTAACGTTCAGATTACAGTATCCAATACATTTTCTTTGCTTATACAAACCAATCACTCTGCAGCATATATGGGGATGCCGAGGGGATGCAGACCTTTCAGAACTCTTTGTTTTGACTTGGCAACGCTCAGGCAATCTTCTCCGGCCCCTTTCGTAACCCTGCGGATGTTCACATTGTCTTCATTTCTCCCGAGGCGACAGTACGACGACTCATCATTACTTCATCCCACTAAGCATGCAGTGCACTATAGATCTATAGGGCTCATGTGGCCACACTGACCGCAGGGTGCACATGGTGCAATCTGTTAGAGACACCGTCTGAGATAGTGTTTGTTCGATAGGGATTAAGTTTCCTTGTCAGGAACAGTCTGTGGGTAGTTGCCGCGTCCAAGCACGTCACGGAAACCGCTAATACCGCCCAGTGCTTCTCATGCTGTCAATGGTGTATTTTACTGTTTAACGTAAGTAAGGAAGCCAAGGCGTAAAAGTATATGGAAGTACCCCACCGACAAGCCCGCAACAACACCGGTTGCGCTGCCCTTGTGTTTTGTTTGGCGTTGAGACGAAGATCAAAACAGACGCACGAATCAGACCGCTCGTACATGCAAGAAGATATCTTGGAACTGATGATGACTTCCAAAACCGAAGATCACCGAAAGTTTATTCCACAAAGCAGAGCGAGGGGGAATGCGATGTAGTTACACGTCGAGAGCGACAGCGATGCAGAAAACAAATGAGACCATGAGCGATGAGCGAGAGTTTATGATGTGTGTCACCAGATAAAGCAGACAAGTAAAACAGGAACATGCAATGAGGTTGGATGAGGAGACGAGAAAGAGTGAGGCGTGATGCGAAGCAGAATGATATGCGAAGAGTAGTCCATGCAAACCAAGAGAAAAACCCATGACAGAAATAAATAAAGAATTTAACGAGCGGGGACAGGACTGCTGAGAGCAGCTATACTTCGTCGTCGGAACATATCCTTGGCCTTGGACACCCAACCCGCCGAAGAACCTGCAGCAGCAGCAGCAGCCTTGTCGCGCAGTCCGGGAGTGGACCGTTGCGTCCTGAGAGTAGAAGTAGTAACCGTCACTCGAGGACCATCGTCTATGCTATTTGATTCGTGCGTAGCTTCTTCGACGGCGACGCCAATCACGAGCGTACTCGTAGAACTAGGACTCGGGAGCGGAAGCTCCTTGGCGCGCGACAATCGCCGAGAAATCGCTCGTGATATAGAGCGTGCAGGGTGTATTTGGGCTATTTGCGTTACCAAGTCCGGCTCCTCTACGTCCATGGCTGGGTCGGCGTTGTCAGATGCAAGAGAGTCGGCGCTGCCGGTGCGCGCGGGCCCGCTTGGGGTGGTGTCGAGCTGGTAGAAGGCGGGTTTCTGGAGGACAATTGAAGATGAGCGGGACGGGCGTGTGGATGTGATGCGAGGTTCCGTAATGGTCGGCTCTGCCGTTGGTCCGCCGTAACGTGAGATGGATATGCTTCCTCGTCTGCGGTCTCTCGGTGCTCTCACGGTCGCAGCTATTGTTGCGTCGACCGTGGGATCTAGTAGTGCGTCTGGGTCTTCGTGAGCCTGGTGTGCCGACGCTGGTGGGACGTCGACGAGGGAAGGCTCTTCTTGCGCCAGCGCACGGATTTCGTGCTCCTCCTCTAACCGCTGGAACAGCTATGGGAAACCTGTCAGTACACAAGTGGGTAAACTTACAAGCTAATACTTACCTGTTCCAGCATGTCCGTACGTGTGGTGACTACTGTTGTCATACTTGAATGTGAAGACTTGAACGAAAGAGTTGAAAAGGGGGAGTTAGCTCGCGGTAGTGAGGAGACCGACGAGCGTGGGGTAGTCGTAATGGTCGACGTGATGGGCAACTTTGAGGGGTGTAGGTCCGGTGTCCTGGATGGCAAGGCAGCAAGTGGGGACCAGTTTGAACGTGGCAGGAAGACGATGGGAAGAAGCGGGGTGGAGGAGGGGGATATAAGAAAGTGACCTCGAGCGTCTAAACGCTTAATGGCGGTATCACCGATATAAGCCATTTCTGGAACGGCGTAATTATTCGATCTAGACCCCCAGCCACCAGTCCAAATAGGGAAGGCATAAGCTTTGGTCCAATCTTGAGATTAGCACCCCGGATTCGAGACCTCGAGGTTGAATTCGAGTCTTCCAGGTTTGCTCTCGCTCTGATTTCGGAATCGTGGCCCTCGACGCAAAAATACTCGTTCCACTGTCGGGGCAGGTTTTTGTCGGTTAAAGCGCACAGTACTTAGGGTCATCAAGACGTTCCGTTGGAGAATCTGGTAAGTAAAAGCAACTTCCGTTCCGTGTTGCGTTCTCTCTGATACGGCATACCCAGCATGACCATGACGTCTCCCGACTCCTTCTAGTTTGTTGAGCACCACTTCTGCCATATCGCTTCACTCGAAACACGTTCTTTATTCACTGACTATCACGTCAATAAGTGTACATTACCTTTGGCACAAACACGAATCAGAAGAACAGCGGAGATACGCGAACGGGGCCAGTGCTGCAACACAGTATGCGACGTGCGTCGGCTGTGAGCAAGGGAGCAAATTGATGGGACAGCGTTTGACTGATCAGAAAGCAAAAGCTGATGATCATAAGTACTGCATACTGAGTCTGGCTCCCCCAGCATCGTTGTTCGAGGTGTCGAACTCTTGCGTGAAATGTGTTGGCGAGAGGTCGGTGTGGACAAAACAATTGATAGTCCGGACGAACACGACTCAAATACGACTACCTCCGAGGACCGAGAAGCGGAATCACACAGATTTAAGTAAACAAAGGTGCAAGATCTCCGTGGCTCTTATTCTCATATCCGCCAAAAATTTCACTCTTGCAACCAGTTCGAATGGGGCTCTATGGAACACCGCTCAACGAACGAGCATACCATACGCATGCCGGCCAATATAGTGCGTGAAGTGGATTACACACCGGAAGTACCATTTCCGATCATCCTCTGCTCACCACGTCATCGGCCATCTGGTGCACCCGGTATCTTGCCTTGTATTACAGTTATGAAGGCGCGGAGAGTTTGGAGAGGCTTTGGCCTACTTGGATATCCAGTCCGTACAGAGTTTTACGCCTCCGTGTCTGTTACATAACCCCGGACCCCAAACATCCTGTTGCCCTACTGACTGGTTGAGGACGGCCTTCCAATCACGGTTGAGTAGGCATCAGCTCTTCAGACCACGCCCATCATACGGTCACAATCAGACATGGTATATCATACGGTTTCGCGGTTTCGCCCGTTGTATACTCATTGAACTTTGTTTCTTACTTACGCGACACATGCTTCCAGGATGCCTTATGGCAATGTTGTGTTGTGTATTCCACGAAATCCATCGCTCGCCGGTGGGAGCTTTTGATTGGACACTGGCGGCCCTCGCGCAGTCTTGGACGGCTGCAGGACGGTGACCTTATAGCGCTCATGAACTCAGCGAACCAGGCTCGAGCTCCTTACATCGCCCTTCTAGAATTAAAACAGGCAATATAAGCCTCTCCATACGATCGTGCATTTTGTACCCCAACTGCATTGTGCCTGGGAAAGGTACCGATAAGCAGTGCTCGAGACCGCACAGCTATCGGTGCGACGGTGCCCTGTAGGGTCCATTGCATGTGCATTCCATTTGCATGCATGTCACGGTAAAGATCTTGCGTGGGATGCGTTCATCGTTGTTTATCGCGGCTATGTGCCTGGGCGACGAAGCAGGTGCGTAAACAGCTTACATACTTCTTGAGAGGTATTGATCGGCGTGTAGTGCGGCCCGTATTATTTGGAATCGTGACCATAGTGCCCTCTAAGTAAGTCCTTTGCATGACTGCTATTCAATAGCAATTGCCTTTACAAGGAATCATCGGGTCATCACCGCAATATGGACTCGCTGATGATCTCAATTGCACAACAGCCCGGACTGCTGGCCGATCGCTGAGAACTGAGTTTCCTGGCTTGTCTCACGCAGTTGAGGTTCTACCCTCGTAGGCAAATATAGCATGTGCGACAATAGTGAATAGTGAGTACAGCTGCCAGTGTGCAATGTCATGACATGTACATAGAGGCTGTATACAGGCGCAACGCTTCCAGCACGGAAGAACAACACATGTCCATGGGACCTCTTTTGTGAACCGAGAACCTTGTTTGTCAGGTGCTATTTAGGGACACGCGCTACGTTCTCACACACCATGCCGTTCAAATCGGTCCACGTTCACCAACGTCGAAACTCTTCGATTGTCAGACAATTGGGCAATGAAAACGTACGATTGGTCAACAATCGTGGGGAAACACTATGTACAAGTATAGCAGAGGTCAAGACAGACATAAAGCGACATCAGACGGTTGGGCATAGTGCTACATGCAAAAGATCTATCGAGGAGTCTGCAGACATCGAGGTCATTGATACAACGAGAAACGACGCGGCACCGCAGCTGGAGGTCGAGACAAGAAAGGCAGAATACAAGAGTGGAAACATTAGAGTAGAACCGCGGCTCATCCCTCCGCGAGTAATTTACTTTTTATTCTTGGCCTTCCGATTCCTCTTGGTCTTTGGCTGGTTGGCACCGCCACCCGCGGCGTTCTTCTGGGCCATAGGGCTAGCAGGCCTACTGTCCTGTTCAGAACCCTCCGTCGTCACACCACCCTCATCTGCATCCTGCATGTGCTTCGGGAGGCTGCTCTGAACGCCTCCTTCAACGTCAGGGGTAGGCAAGGGCATGGAACTGTCTTCAGTAGGCTCGGTGGCAGCTGACGGCGCACCGTCCTTCAAATTGATGTGAAGTTCTGGCTTCTTCGTACTGTCCTTGTCTTCTTGCTTTGCTGCTTGCGTAGAGTCGGAGTCCTTCTTCGTTACGTTCTCTGTCTTCGCATCGGCATCTGAAGGCTTAGCAGGCTCCTTCGGTTCGTCCAATTTCACGTCAGGTCCAGAGCCCGACTCAACAATAGTCGATGGCAGCTCCGACGTTGGCTGCTCGGGTTGGGTTGGATTGACCTTCGACTCGCCCGCAGGAGCGGAAGTGTCTGCTGTAGTGGCGGGCTCGGCAGGTGTGGCGTTCTCCTTCAGTAGTTCATTGGCCGCATCAGCGTTGGGCGCGGGAGCATCCTTCGACGAGTTGGCTGCAGGGGGGGGCTCGGATGAAACGGCGACGGTGTCTGCGTTCTCGATCTTGGCGGCTAACTTCGTACCCTCGGTCACCGCGACATCACCAGTGGTAGAATTCGTAGCGGGAACAGGTTTCGACGGCGTATCGGCGGAAGATTTCGACGCTGGTTCCTCTGCGGCGGATGGCTTCTTCTTACCGGGGAGCGTGGCGAGAGGCTTGTCGTCATCGCTGTCGGATACAGCTTGTACGTGGACAGCGTCCTTGAATATCTCTGAGGAGTCGGAAGCTGCGGCATCTTTCTGAGTGTCGCTACCGCCATCACCGAAGTCCCAAGATGCATCAGCGTCGGCGGCGGGAACAGCGCCTTTGGGAGGTGGCGCTGGAACGACTGGTTCGGGCTCAGCCTGCTTGGTGTCGGTAGTAGATGCTACGGCGGCCGGGGGCGAAGGCTCATCGCTGGGCGCAGGCGCAGACGCGACCGGAGCGGCAGAGGCAGGAGCTGCGACTGCTTGAGATTCAGCAGTGCTCTCGACAGGTTTGTCGGCACTAGCGGCCGCAGCAGAGGTATCAGTGGAAGGAGCAGCTGCTGCGTTCACAGGATCTTCACTCTCGGGGAGAGCTGCGGGCGTAGCAGCCTGAACATCGATAGAGGGTACATCATTCTGCGCAGCAGTGGACGTATCCTTAGCAGTGAGCTTAGCATCTTTGGCTGCAGCCTTCTTAGCCTTAGCAGTCTGCGACGAGTCTGCTTTGGGTGTCGGCTCAGATGTCGCTGGTTCGTTACGCGTAGAGGCTACTATGTCGGCGTTCTTAGCCGCTCTGATCATCGGCCTCGCAAAGAATCGTACTCACCCGCAGGCGTCGCTTTACTCGCTGCCGCACTCGATATCGTCTCCGACTGAGTAACACTGCTCACACTGCTGTCCTTAGGGACGGGCTTCGTAGTAGAATCGTTGAATTCGTAACTAGGGGTAGTGCCTGCACCACTCGCTGTATTCGTAACATGGTCCTGGAATCGAGAAGACGACGAAGACGTTCTCTTCCTCTCGTGATTATCCTTCTGCGGGCTTGAAACTTCACTTGTTTTGCTTTCCTTTGAGCCTCTTAGCCATCTTAGCGCTGAACCCGCCAGCGTTGTCGCCGACTGTGCTACCATCGGCGACTGGGGTGGCGGGTCTGCTGGAAGACTCGTCTTTCTTGTTAAAGAGGGTGTCTGCGGTTGGGGTTTCTGGTTTGTTGTCTGCGGCGGCGGATCCGTTTTTCTTGGCTTCGTCTCCTTTCCCGATATTTCCAAAGGCGGAAGTTGTTGTGGGCGTCGCTGGCTGTTTGGAGGCCGGAGGTTCTAGAGACGAAGGTCCGAGTCAGCCTAGGTTTGGATACGAGGTTTGGATGGTCTCACCACCGACTGACCTGCTTTGCTAGCGGCGTTGGTCGAAGCCGCAGAGGTCGTAGTCGGTGCAGCGCCCGTCGTAGACTTGGGGTCGACGCCCTTCTCCTTCTCCTCCTCCTTCGGGGCTGACGACTGCTTAATCGTGCCAGGAGGGGTGGGAGGACTGAAGAGGTTCGAAAGATAGGGTGGTACGGAAGGTGTGACGGGCTTCGTCGGTGATTCCTCGTGTCTAGGCACCAGCTCCTCTGCAGGGGGGAGATGCTTCTTCGACTTAGGAGTCGGTGATTTCACACCGTCCCTACCCTCTCTGGGAGGCGAAGTAACGATCTTCGAGGGGCTCATGGGAGTCGCAGAGAACGAGCCCGGACCCGTGCCCTCGTAGATAGGTTCTAGACTAGGCGAGCTAGGCGTAGCATCCTTGAGACCAAAGACGTCCTTGATGATTTCGACCATGCTCTCCTTATTGACACTCGCAACCGTAGGGCTGTGCTTGCCACTGTCCAGTGGCTTACCACGAGCGCACTCACGAGCAGTAGCAATCATCAAAGCGGTCTCTAGAGAGAGACGACGACCTTCGACGATGCTAAGCGGCTCTTGACGATTGATGAGAGCCATGTAAGATGGAATAAGCAGTCGCTTGTCGATCTCGTGGAGCTGGTAGAGCTCGATCTTCTGGATAGGATCGATCTCGAATGTCTCGAGATAGCGCGTCGAGAGTCGTTTGACCTCTGCGAACCTCCAGTCATACGAGAGCTTCAGGATTGAGGACCACTCGTCGACGTTGGCATCGTAGATCGAGTACTTCCTAGAATGGGGAACGAGTTGTCAGATTTAGACATACGCTACACGTGGACACACGAGGTCCAACAATGCGATCGAACACGTACGGATTGTAGAACACCCAAAGGAACCGAGAAAAGTCTTCCTCCCTCACATCGTCGAGCGGGATCGGGTTCGAGTCGGATGATCCCCTAGGATTCGCCCCAGGAGGCGGTGGGATGTTCAGTTTCTCGCGGAAGACAGCCGACTCTCGCTCGAAGAAGTAACGATGAACCCGAAAGATGTAGTTCTCGACCTGTCAAACCGACACGTAGCACACAGAAAAGTCGAAGATGCATCAGCCATCCTGTTCATTGGCGCACACATTGCGGATCCCGCACGGATTCCATGCAGTGGACGAAGACGATCAAGACCGACCGCAACGTCACACACGCACACATACGAGCCTACGTCCGTGAAATGAAAAACTCACCAGGAAGTGGATGTCTCCTCCATTGAGATAGTACTTGGGATGCCGCCTCACCTTCTCTGCGGCCGGCGCAGTCTCAGGCGCGAGCGTCGAGAACGAGGTGTACGACGAGCCGTAGGGGTTGCCAAAGGTAGCCATCTGTCGGGACTGTCGTCGACGACGCAGGTGGACGGAGGAAAGAAGGGGAGTTTGGGAGGGTCCCGCAACAGATATATCAGCGGTCGCCGGGGTGGCTCGTCGGTGACCAATGTTGAACCAGATCTACACGTGTGATGCGCATGTTTTACTTCCAGTTTACCTCCGCGAGAAAAATGTTCGGGGTTCTGGTCATATCTAGCCAATCGTTTGGGGGCATCTGCGGCATAGCAAGGGATGGTTGACGTGGAAGGGGGACGAACTTGGGATGGACGACCCAAGTGTGGTGAGTCTGGAGTCAATGTACCCTGGTGGGTCTGACAAATCCAGATGAGTCAGGCGCGAGAGCAGGTACGTATGGTCTACGCAGTCAAGCACGAGAACGATACAATGACGGCAAGATTGGTCTTGTGGACTCGCAAGAGGATGTGTATAGCTGTGCAAGACCTAGAGCAATCGAGCCCAGGCCGAAAGGTACACGCACTCGCCCACAAAAGATGTTCGACAAGACGTTTGCGGTCCACTGCGACTACACAGCGAGTGAACTACGTACAAATTGCTTCAGCCATTACATACAACAGTCCTACAATTATCGACTAAGTAATAATCGTCCTGGTAATGGGTAATGGTATACAACGAGCGTAAAGTTTCGGCAAATCAAAATGGAGGTCGACCAGTGCCCCCAGGGCAAACAACAACACTAATAGAGGGACTGGCCGCCTGTGCTATGTTTGTATCAAAACAAGATGGTAGTGCGTTTGAGTTGAGTGAAGGAAGTCGAAAGCGGGGGTGAGTGGGATATTATGGAGCAGCAAAGAGGTAGGTGCTTAGATGCGCGGTAAGGTAGATCTTTGAAGATGGTTAAGCAGTAGATGGTCGGAAGCCTAAGATTTCCAGATGGATGCGACTAACGGAGGCATCGATGTTTCGTGTTGCATAACGGCAGAGTGAGTGGTGGAAAGGAGGGCGGTTTTACCGTTCCTATTCGACAGCAGATCGGAGAGGGGCATATGCAAACGCCAGGGAGATAGTAGTCTCGCAAGCCAGACTCTCACGGCATCCCAATTTGGGAACCCTACCGTGAGAGTCTGGTGTATTCCCAACAGG
>JAXQGN010000119.1:0-67610 GCA_037039805.1 Irpex sp. M6601 | reverse complement strand
TCGTCAATAACTATACAGTATATACTACTTTAGGATAATATATTCCCACCACCACCTTCTCCTACTGCTACGCTCTCCTAGCGCCTACCTCCGGCACGTAGTGCCGGGTGGATAATACGCACACCTAACACCTTGCCATTAGCATAGCATCCACCACAAAGCCAAGTATGAATGTCTCATCTCTAATATCTTGACCTAAGTTATTTTGGTCACAACTTTCAATTAAGAGGTGAGTCCAATTAAATTTTTCGCCTTCTATGATTGACTGACTGTGGCCAAGGCCGCAGATCTGCGGCGCTTTGTCCTCACTTTAAGCGTATGGACCGCTTGCCAGTGGCCTATAGATTGCATGCTCAAGATTTTAACGTTTAACAGCCTCGGTGAGGTGTCCTATCACAACACAGGGAGCAATGCTTTGTTCCTTTACATGGCCCAGCCGTTCACTTCCATTGAGGCCGGCCAACACCGCACCCAACGCAAAGGAGGTATATGTGACCCGCTATAAAACGCAAGGTGTAGTAATCCGCTCCATACCAATACTCCCCTTAACTTAAACTCTCACTCTTGACATGGCTGCCAACTATTCTCACAATGGCCACCTATTCACGATTCAGGGCGGCTCTCTAGTTTTACGGGTTCAAAACGATGAAGGGGGTTACGAGGTGGCCAGCTTTCTCAAGTTCATCGAGAGTGCTGAGAACTTCAAGGTCGCTGCTTCTGTCACGAACCTGATACTTGAAGGTCGCAACCGACCACTGAAGGGAGGCGATCCGGTAAGTTCTATGGCTCTACTAGTAACCTCGCTGCGAGCGTCGTATATTCATACCTCTGATGTATAGGACGAAGACTCGGATGAGTACACTGTAGAGCCCTTGAACATCGGTCTTCTTCAAGGATTGTTGCGAACGCTGTATAACCTGCGAAAGCTGACTTTGCGGGATCTATGGGTCTATGGCGGCTGCGCACCTTACGCCCCACACCAATTCTCTATTACAACCCTTTCCCTCGACAACGTCCATTGCTTTTGGGCGAACACGAATGTTGATATCCACCTGATTCTGTCTCTCTTTATCGAAATGGAGAAGCTCGTATTCGAGTCCCTGCCAGCACAATGTCAATTCTCTGCACAAGCGGTTGATAGCGAGGGCGCTGTCCGTGCATACGAAGATTTCGTGAAGGCGACGAAGAACGGCTTCCTACCTCAAATATCGAGTATCGCGATACACACTCAAGGGCCCAAACTTAGGACGTGCATTGCGCCGATACTCAGCATTTTCCGCACCGTAACGTCGTGGGAAGTCAATTGCCGTGACGAAGATGACCTCAACTCCATCGCTATACTGCTCGAAGGTGGTGTTGGGAAACAACTCACGTGGTTCTCCCTGGACTTGAGCACGCTACAATTTCCAAACGCTCACATTCCTACTTCCGACCTCCGTAAGTCGTAAATTTGGACATCTTTAGCCATAACATCTACTCACAGTCGTTACATAGGTCCTGTGCTTGAAGCAGTCGTCGGAAAACTACGAGGCTCCATGAACGCCCTTGTGAACCTGCGGTGCTTTACTCTACGGACTGGCTCTGTCTCAAGGAACGCTTTCGATCCGCGCACCCCAGTCACCTTTATATACCTTGCAGCATTGGTAAAATGCATACCTGCTGACAACGTTCGCCACTTTACGCTCGACTTTGACACCTACAACCACTGCCCTGAGTACGACGGCGTCAGTAGGCACGAAATCGAAGGACTTCCGAATTCTTGGGCAGCGGCCTTCCCGTTGACAATGATTGCTCCAGCGAATATATGGGCTATGTGTAGGCACTTCCCAAATCTCAAGTTCGTAGAACTGCTGTGGGCAAAGTCGCCAATGGAGAAATGGAGTTTGGAGACCAGGGAGCAGATTACGGGGTATATGCATGAGTTCACTCATATGATGAAGGGTACTGTGGACTCTTGCGGTGCGTGCTGTGCAGATCCCCGCTGTGTTCGGGAATAGTCTCACATTGTTGAGGCATTGTTTGAGAGCTGTACCATGTATATATCCAGTGTACTATACCTAATCTACTAGTATCGGTGAGCCGTTTCTGTATACGTACATTTTTGACCACTATATCGATGAATGACGGCGCGTGCGTGTGTGCGATCGGCTTCATGAATGTTCTCAGAGGCAAAACACTGATTTCTGCCCATTGTGCCTGGATCCAAGTAATGATCAGTACCACGCGCAAGCTGTTTCTGCCCGACTCCGAGTTACATGAGCAGTGACGTGAGCCGTGGACAGGACCTGGAGGATAAAGCCAGAACGACTCAGTGTCTATCCCTTGAGTCGACATTCACTGCAGTGTACTTAATATAACACCCGTCACACCTACTAAACATCGTCTCACCGGTGTCGCCGAGCTGTACGTTGATTTACATCTCTGACTGAGTTGTAATCAGGCAACCTGAGGAGGATTGATCAACAACTTGAACCTTGATCTGATGTTTGTGATCTATATGATATCTACGCCTGATAGTGCATTTCAAGTTGTAATCTACTGACAAGTGAACACCAGAGTGTGCTGTCTACGCTGACATACGTAGACAATATTGCATGTCAGTGGCTGAGGGGAGTCGTAGACGTACAGTAGCAGTCGACAAGAGCGTACAGGATTTCCGTCCGACTTTCGTGGGGACCTCGATAACCCTATACGCACCCAGCTCCCATCAGATCACCGGCCACCGCGCACCTCGTGCTATCGAGTACACCGATCACGCAAGTACACGACGGAAGTAATGGGTATGTTCTCTCGTCTCGTACACGTGTGAGAGAAAAGCTTATACACGGCCGCCGGGATCAGTGAGGAGGGATTGGCTGATGTTCTGAGCGTTCTCTTCTCTTCGAATTATCGAATGCACTGCGGGCGTAATGCGAGGCTTTCTGGTTCACCCGAGTCGAGGGTAAGTAGCTAAAGTCCGTCTATGGCGTGCCGTATAATGATGAAAGAGGTTGAATGAGGATACCTATGATGAGATTTAGATTAAAAACACTTGGAGGTGATCCGAATCTTACCTAGGCGGAGCATCTGGACTCTGGATCCTGAACTTATCCGGGAGGGGGAGCGCACTGAGATGCGATCTCAGTAACATCCCTTTCGGGCAATCTTCGAGAAGTCAACGAATGTTCAGTAGTTGAATATTTCTTGATTTCCATCATGATGCACAGAGAATGGCATCAGCGGTTGGAATGAATTCGCTCACCGCTTGAAGAGTCATTGGCTTGTTCCTTCGGTCGTGGCGGGGAGAGGTGTTGGGTGGACTGCGATGGTGGCGAGCTTCCAGTCAGTCGGATATGTAGGGAAGATTACCAGAGTTCAAAGACTCACCGTACGATATTCACTCAAAGGGGTCTCCAAATATGACATTTGCGGCCGTTTGTATCGGGATGGTAGGTGGTAATGATTAGCTTCGATGATCCCCTAGAGATGGGTGTACTGTATTCTTCGTTTTCCAAGTGACAAAAACATAAAGATTGCCAGCCCATCGGATTGCTCGCTCATGATATCTGGACAAATAGTAGATTATCATCCGTGGCCATATCAGAACCCCTGGTGTGGGTAAACCGGCAGTTGTCGGCGAGACTACACCTAGCCAAGTGAAGAGATGTTATTGGTATTCGAATACAGTGCGTACCTCTGATTGCGTTTCGTCCATATGGAAGAAACGACTGAGGCTGTTCACTTGAGAGTGGTGAGCTGGGAGCTGTTGACGGAGGGCCTGGCAGGTGCTGTACCTGTCGTGATGCCTATGGCGACGACTACGTCGTTGTCGCCGGCTCGACAGAGCTGAACGCCTCGAATGTAGATCACCACGTGCGAGCATGTGCGGTGGGAGTTATTTGAGCTGCAGGAGGATGGCCACGGTGCTGATGCGTACAACCGCCTGATGGGAGGTAGGCAATACACTCGCGCCAAGCTGTCGGGTCGAAGCTAGCTTCCCGTTTCGGATTATATCTGCGAGTATTTCGTCCCATAAATGCGGGGTCATCGAGTAGAGGGCCCTGCATTTGCTCGTCGTCGCACGCGACATCTACGACTCGAAGCGGCAATTCCCCTCGTTGCTTGGCCCACGAAAGAGACAACGGAGGTGCAGTTTTTGGCGACGAGGTACGTATCTGTTTGTCTCAAAAAGGAAAAGCTCAGATGCGAGCCTGCAGAAACTGTGTGAACTAGACCTGGTTGTCCCCGCCGTCCTCGACCTCGACCACGTCGGTAACCTCGCTTGTTTTTTCTCCCTCAATCTCCCGACGCGACCCAGGGCTTGTATGTGGTCTACTATCCGGACAGCCAACAGTCATAGTTCTGCCAACAGTCACAGCGTCGAAGCAGACCATCACTCCCACTCCTCCCATCAGCATCCGTCATCTTCAGCTGCCCACCGCGAGCCTTCCTCAAAAGCAGCAGCTCTCACCGCCTCCTTCCGTTCTGTCCTACACCGTTTACCCACACGCGCGCCCTCCTCCAATTCTCTCCACTCTGCCTATTCTGCGGCATCAGCCAAAAAGCCGGCAGCGCCCATAAAGACCCCGACAGCCCAGAACGCCGACTACCAACCCTTTCATCCGTTCGCAGCCATGGTCGCTGCACCCTTGCCCGTTGTATCCAGCCACGACGCTACAGAAGATGAGGAGGATTGCCCCGTCTGCTTGGAGCCTCTCAGCTTCAGCTTCAGATTACCTGGAGAGAAGCCACATATCGTCCCAGAGTGCGGACACGCATTGCATGAGGTGAGTTCTCGTTGTCTCGTTCTGTTTTGCGGCCCTTTGCTCCCTCTCAGAACATATTCTTGTGCATTCGTTTTGCGCTCTTGCCTCTGTGTTTGAGTCTACAAACCGTATTCGCATCTCCCTCTCGTGCGATCCCACCACACCCTCATATCACTGCCTTTTGTGGCGTCCCCATACCTTTGGCTTCCCCCAATACTTGTTCCCCGCAGCTCTAAAGGCTATTGTTTTGCTATCGGACTCGTCGCATGCCGCGTCGCTACCGACGTCGCAAAACGCGATCGGTGCTAGCGCATGGGCGCCTATAGCATCAGTCCCGCCCTTCACCATATATAGACAGCGCCGCATCGAAATAAGCTTTTGGCGGGTACGACTGCGATCATCGCAGTTTGGCTCAGTCATTGAAAGTCATTTGGTTCCGTCCTTCAGATGGCCTGAGACGGCTCATGCCCACAGTGCTTATGTGGCTGTGGCTTTGGCGGGCTGCATTTACTAAATGTTGTGTTTCCTTTAGGCATGTTTTACTGCAGTGTACGGGCCGTTGCCTGGCTCGCGGGGGGCTGGAACTGTAATACGAAAATCAAATCTCGGCGTATGCGGTGTATGTCGAAGACCTATGAAAGTCGGAGATGGTGATGGTGGTAAATCGAACAGTGCGTGTTCTCATTAATCACTGCGATTAACGGCTAGCTGAAATGAGTGTTGGCATGTTATAGAGTTGGCCGCTCTGACGGGCATGGGTGCTGCCAACGACATATTGTATCCCGGACGCGATACCCCATCAGGGCGACCAGGTGTTCCTCATAGACCTACAGCGACCCCTCAACCTCCGAAACCGTACAACCCCAACGAAGACGATCCCGTCGAACACACGCACAACAAGAATGCCGGCCCGTTGGATCACAGCCATTACATCGTTGCGCCATCCATTCAGGTACGATCCGAGTTTGCAACACTCACACGCACCAACGAAACCAGTCAACCATTGACCTGCATTGTCGTCATTGAGTTGCCCGGCAAGCGCCCTAGTACACACGTACCAGGATCTGTCATGCAGTCTACTGACTTCGGACGGGGGATGCGCCCGGACTCACAAACTTCGGGCCACAACACGCCTGCCTCACGCCACATGAGCCCCGTGCCTGACTATCGTTATCAACGATCCCCTAATGAACTCCATTCACCGTCGGGATCACAGTCCCATGGGTATGGCCGACCCAACCTGCGCTCACCTGGACCTCCTGAGTCAACACGACTACTTTCCCCATCACATTCCCTCGATCCTTTGTTGAGCTCCCCTTCGCGATCACCGCCCCCTGCGCAGTCTCGTACTCAGAATGATGAGGACTCCCCGTTCAATGCGATAACTGAAGACCTCCGGAACCGGATAATCGACTGGAAGGGCCATCCTCTATCTGAACTCGGTCCTCTGCAGATGTATGATCTTCTTTCTGTACGAAGGGACGCCATCGTCCGTGAGTTCTTCGTATACTTGTTCAAGGATGCCATCATCTGTGTTTCCGAGGAGAAGAAACGTAGCCTAGGTCGTCTGCTTGGTTCGGATCCATCTGGTGGTGGAATCGCTAGCGGATCAACGAGTGGCCGAGGGGTTCTCCGATTGAAGGGAAGGATATACATCAAGCACATTAAACAGGTTACCGATACCAGTGTAAGCGGCGAGATGAGCTTGACCATCGACATGGAGGACGAGCGGCTTGAGTCGTTCATCTTGATCTTCAAGGAACGCTCGTCATTGGAGACATGGAAGTCACACATCCAGTCACTTGTCAACCTCTCCCAACAGCAGGGCATGCTCTCGATGCGCCAGCAGCAGCAGCAGCAGCAGTCCATGCACCAGCAGTACCAGCACGGGGGGCCCGAACTGGAGGAGTTCGGAGGGAGCTCAAAGGCGATGCGCATGCTAAGCGGCAGTACAGGCACAACGGTCAGTACCGTCGACAGTCTCTTGCACAGTTCCGCCCGCTCGACCGTCTCGTCTAACACCTCGCATGGCTCTGCGTCCGTCTCCCGGATGGACCTTCAGAATCACCAACACCAACTCTCACCCCTGAATGAGGACGATGAAATCAACAGCCGATATGGCACTCCTGCGCCCCTGGTTGCGCCGCACATGTCGTCGGGCCCTTCGAACTCCTTACAACCACTACCGCATCCACCGCTGGACTTGATTTTGGTTATCTCGATACCGCCACCGAACGCTCAGCCCAGTACTGCAGCGCTGAAGATGCGTCTTATCAGGACGTCGCTAGATTTCATCATGGCTTCGTTAGGCGCGAAGGACAGATTGAGTCTTGTGACGTTTGAGGTCGGCGTTGGCGGGAAGGTACGGAAGACGCCGTTCTTGTGCGTGGGCAAGCCGCAGAGCCGCGCTCGCCTCACAAAGTTCGTGGATCAGATAGGGAGGAAGGATGATGGTTCGGAGGATGAGTTCCTGACGAGGACTTCGCAAGATGACAAGACGGATGTCGTGACGGCTGTTAACCACGGTTCGTACCTTCTTTGCTGTGCTTCCACTCCAGAAAGCTAAGACAGTACTATCAGGTCTTGATGTCGTACTGCAGCGCAAGTCTCGTAACCCGATTTCGGGGATGATTCTTGTGAGCGACGCGGCTGACACCACTCGGCGGGCACAGATGGATCTCGTACTAGCCCGAGCAGAGGCTGCCAACCTTCCCATACACTCCTTCGGTTATGGGCGCTCCCATGACCCCGCGTCCCTCTGGTTAATGTCGAACCACACCAGCGGAACGTACACTTTCGTCAAGGACTGGTACGATCTGCGAGACTGCCTGGCTGGCTGCATTGGCGGTATGATGTCAATTGGTCTCCTGAACATGAAGATGCACATCAAGATCGTCGACGGACAACGCTTCCGTATCCGCAAGATTTCGGGAGGTCCCTCGGCCATTCTCTCATCAGACGGACGCGACATTGACGTCGATGTCGGAGAAGTTAGGTATGGGGAAAAGAAGGAGATGTTGATCGAACTCGAGTTGGACAATACCGATGCTTTGAGAGCGGCAGAGCGTCGTGCAGGTGCCCAGAGAGCCTTGAGCGCGACGGAACAATGGCAGCAAAGCATGGGCCTCGACGCATTGTCAATTAGCGACTCACCGGACCTCGCGGATGGTATGATGGACGGTATGATCGATGAAGTGCCCATCCTCGAGGTGGACGGTTCCTTCTTTGATCCCAACGCGGGCAAGAATGTTTCTCGGTTGGGACATCCTGTGTTGCTCACTGTAACGCTCTTGCCGAACTCCGGTAACTCAAGGCCGCCGTCAAGCAGCTCTTCCGATCCCGTTATTGTTCGGAGGCGTATGGAACTCCTTGCTTCCGACATGATCACGAGAGCCCTCGTACTCGTGTCAAGGAAGAATTTCCCTCAAGCGCAGAAACTCCTTGGTGAGACCAGGAGGATTCTTCACACAGTGCTCCAATCCATCACACAGAACTTGCCACCGCCAGTGCCTGGTCGTGAGAGTGGTACGGCACGTAACCGCAAGGAACTCCTGACACTATCAGCTGTACGGGCGATCCAAAGCGTACTCCAGGATATGCAAATTCTCTCGGAAGCATTGGACGAGAACGTTGATTTGTTCGCACATGACCAACGCAACTTTGGTGCACAGCAGGTGTGTTTCATTTGTCTATGATGTCGATCGTTCACTCATAAGTACTTTCCAGGCAATGGTTCTTCGTGACCAGAAGAGCTGGAGTGGTCGCAGCGCCATTGAACGATTGTTTTGGACAATCGATAACTCGATTGAGCTCGTATCCCGTAGCACTGATTGGGTGGCTCGGGAGTAGGCCTCGCGTTTGGCTCTTCGTGGACACTCTTTACGATAGTTTTTATTTAGGTCTGGACCACTTCCTTTTACGACACAGTATTGTTTACATCTTGGCTTTCCACTGGCTCTCGTTCTTTATTGCACCTCCTTCCCCTGTGGCTGTCGTTTTTCTTCCTCCTACACGTGCAGTTTCATGTTTCACGTTCTCAGCGATGCCTTGCGACACCCTTCTATGTTCCTCAGTACTATACGATCTCTTAGCCTCTCGGATGTTGAGCATATCGGAATCGTTTTGCCCGGCCTATCTTCTATCTTTTCCCTTAGGCTTAATACATCAATCGGAACGTTTGATAGTCACTGGTCACGCATGCAGTTTTAGTCTCCTTCTTGTTGCTTTGTCTTATTGCTGTACTAGTGTAAATATATGGAATATTTAGATTGGTCTCAACCTCTATCTTACTATGATTAACGACGTGGTGAATGATTTATCTCCATACAGTCCTGTAACAAAGTTACCTAACAAGGTAATGATCCGGCGGAGTAGCTGAGTTCCAATCGTTCCACACAGAGATAGCGCTGGGCTGCATGCCTCGAAGGGAGCGCTCATTCAAAGTCGCAAATTACTCTCTCGTGTGTTCTAATGAGTCAAGGGTATGTTGCAGAAATATTAGAGTGAGGCTGGTCACTGACGTATAGATGTAGATGGCCGCATCCGGTGTTTTCTGAAAGGGGAAGTCCTCGGTTTTGTGGCGTTGATCGGGGTTCAACGTAACAGACTCGGAGAAACAGAAAACCACGCAGTAAACAGCACGCTCGGGATCCCATCTCTCCTCCATGCACTCGTCTCAGTTTATAGGCCATCTGCTTCCGACTCTTCTGCATTGTTTCCCCAGGATTCTCTCGCATCGACTTGGCTTCTCCTTAGGTACGTTGTGCTTCCTCGAATCCGGTTCTCCGAGTATCCCCCCTGTGACGTCTTGGGCTTCGGATGTCATTCAACCCGTTCCTTGAACTATAAACTAATTAGCATCGACAGGCACTAGCAGTACTACGGCCATCAAGACAACACTGGCAGTGTTGCGGGGTGCCGGTGCCAAAAAAGTGCTCAAAGTGAACGAATAACACTGGTAAGTAGTACAAAGAATGATATACTACGATCTTACTGACCTTTGATTGATGCAGGCCTCCGTTCTCTTGTGACGACTGTCAACCGAACCATCATCCACCACTGTACTTGGTGACGAACCTCAACTACTTCTCTGCCTCATACAGCCTACATCGACCAAGTATCCGTAGTCCGGTATGGATGCTCCTCCGGAACGATACGTCCCATCCGAGCTGGTCGACTACATCATCGCTTTCATACCTAAGCGACAGACGAAAACTCTACTGGCCTGCTCGCTTGTCTGTCGCCAATGGTATCCGGTGGTTCGTAGACATTTATACTATACTTACAAGGTCAACCTCGAGCCTACAGAGGGAAGATCCGTTCGTCAGTTCACACTATTCTTGGAAGAGAATCGGGAGATCTCAAGGTGCATACACAACCTCACCTTGTACACAGCTGTAGCAGGACACGAGCCCTCCTGTTCCATGATTAGCTCCGGATCCCTCGCACTGATTCTTCGTCACCTATCCTCTCTCGAATCCTTGGCGCTGAAGCGGCTACGAATTGGCAACGACATTGTGTCCACCGCAGAACCCCGTCGTCTTCGGTCATTGAGCTTCGAAGATTTATACTGCTCAGCGATGCCTCACGTTGGCGACATCGTGGACATTCTTTCTCTCTTCAACTACGTTGGCTCCCTCCAAATACACTCCCTCAGGATCGAGACTAGAACTGGAGAGCACATACCTGTGTATGGACCTGCGGAAACTGAATCGGTCGACGGCCGACTGCGAACTCCTCTACCTTCTCTGAAGATAGGACGCCTCACTATAGACAGACAGGAGCGTACATCCTCGTTTCTTCGCCTAATCCGTTTCAGCGGCTCAGTAGAAACCCTGGCAGGTATCTTTGTACACTGCACCACCAGGTCTGATCTTGAAAGTCTCGCCCAGCTGCTCAATAGCGTCGGAGCTCGTTTACGGTCTCTCACCGTCCAAATCTTGTGGCTTGGTGAAGAATATGAGGATGTTATCCCCGCCATTCACATGGGTGAGTGATATTAGGTTTTCGTCGGTTTCAAGGCTCGCTGACCGGTCTCTTCACTTAAGATACTGCATATTCTATGCTCGCACAAGCTCTCCTGGATTGTACCAACCTCGACTCCTTTGTCCTCTATCAGTGGGTGGAATACACTAACTCTCCAGCAGTACCTTGTCAACGCATAGTGAACCTCGTGAACAATCTCCCCACCACGCTGGCCTATCTACGGATCGACATAGATGACGAGATTAACGACGCCTGGGACCTTTTTGATGACCACACCTGGGAGGCCCTGCGTGTTCCGTTGCGGCGGTTGGGGTCCTTGAGATCGCTGGAGCTGAGCGCGAAGGGAATAGAAGGTGACGGTCATATGAGGAACACTACCCGTTATATGGTGAGAGAACAGATGCAGGAATTCGGTTCGGTCTTAGTGTTACGATGAAGAAGAGTGGTTTCTCAGTTTCGGAGGAGTTGTACTTGTATTGACATTCTGTAAGCTTATGCTCAACCAACGTCGTTCCTACCAATGCAGGATCGTCATATTAGAAGAAGATTGGTATATAGTGATGTACAGCGTAGTTAAAATATGCTAGAAGACAATATCTATAAGTCCGAGAATACAAATATACGATAAGTAAATCTAGGGATACAAGTAGGAATGTTCAATGCGCGATGATGATAGTGATGCTGCCGAGTCCAAACGAAGGGGTGGGTGTCCTGCACGCCGTCCTGATTCTTACTCAATTCTTCTCAAGCACCTCAATGACGATGCTTCCGTAGCACTCCGCACCGCCCTTTTCACGAATCACCAAATTCAACTCCCCCACATCGCCCGTACCGGGCATACCGGTCAACTCCACGATCCGCTGATCCTTATCCTTGCCAGAAGACGTCGATTTAGGCGTGCTTGAAGCGTTGGTATCCACGTGCACGAACCGCGGCAGCCGCGAGCCATCCAAGGATTTTACCTCCAAGGTCATTGCTGACGTGGGAGACAAGGCTACCGGGACGCGGAAGCGGAAGTACTCGTTTGCACGTGCTAGTACGCGAGGTATGGGCAGCTTGGTCAGGTCCATGTTGGTACCATGACGCGACGACTCGGCTACTGAGAAACTCGGCGATGCTGATCCACCTACAAAAACAGTCACGTTAAAAGGTTGCAAACCGAAAGTGGTGCCATGAATACTTACCGACAGAAAGCCCACTCGCGTCATCACCTAATGCACGCACATACTCGATGCCAACACTTAAGTCGTCCCCACTGATGTCTCTGCCGTTCTCTCGACCTTCAGCACGACTCACTCGCCTCTCCACCGACTCGCTTCTAAAAACCCGCGCCATCTGACTCACAACTCTCTTCGGCTGAGTGTGCGAGCCCGAATCAATAGACCGTTCGTCCTCCTGTGCGACAGTACGGACAGCGTGAACAGCTACTTGCGTAGGAGACAGCTTGGGCACAGGTACGCGAGTCGCAGATGTGAAGGGGACCAGACGAGGGCTACCATTGGCTGCTTCCTGGGCACGAGCGGCACGGTGAGTGTTGAAGGACCACTGGCTACCATCTCTACCTGTCAAGCTTCTGATACTTCTAGCCCGCTCCGCACGCTGTACAACGGCGACTTCGCCATCAGAACCACTACCGGAACCGGTAGACTCGAGAGATGCTTGTCTGGTGAGGGGTACAGCGTATGCATGCGTCTTGGAGACGTGTGCCTGTGGCGGTGTGGTCAACGTCGAGTTTCGGACACCAGAGCTGGATCGGAGAGGAGGCGCAAAATCGGGACGACGACGAGGGAGAGAGGGGATGGAGCGACCGATGCTTGATAGAGAAGGAGACCCAGCAAACGAACCCGTGATACCACTAGCGTCGTCCAGCATAAGCCCACTTCCACTATACTCAGTGTCGATGAACGGGTCCTGGCTTCTTCGTCGTGAACGACGAGGGCCATGAGTGTACGAGAGGTCATCAGCGTTTGCCTTCTGGCCGTCTTCAGCCATGATTAGCGTCGGCTTGCCAATGGCGAATTTCGATACTCCTTGTCGATTGGCAGGGCTTCCACCCACAGCACGCCGACACGTATCTGCGACCATTCGCACGGTGTTATCGCTAACCTTGCGCGCAGTTATCTTAACCTTGCCCATGAAGTCGGCCTTCTTCATCACGCCGCTCCCAGGACTAAGCATGCGCTGAGCCGATGGACCACCGCGCCCTGTAGGTACCCGACGAAGAGGACTGCCGCCAGTCGCACTGCGGGGGCTGGAGTGCACGGAGCCAGGACCGTCATAGACTTCACCGTCAACCTCAATACCGATGCCGTACCACCGCTTCTCCTCTGCAGTCCAAGCCTTTTCTGCGTCTTCGACGGCCATGGCAGTGTCCGGTACAGCAGCGCATTTACGAAACCCGGCAAGTAGCAACCCGAAGAAGACCAGACCACCGATGATGCCAAAAGAGATCTCAAGACCGAGCAGCAGTCTCTTACGCGCGGCGGGAGATAAGGTAGATCCGTGAGAGCGAGAGTTGACGTTGTTGTTCGAGTGCTTGAAGTCCGCTTCTGTGAGTGAGATAGGTAAGGTGGTGTGTGATGTCGAGTGCGTGACGTGCGAGTACGCCGTGAACGAGATGGTCACATGCGAATAGTCCGAAGTCGAGAAGTTGGTCGGTACTGTCCCAGAGAGTGCAGCAGACGTAGGGTCAAACACCAAGAATTTCGTTGAGTCCTCAGGGTCGAAGGCTGCAGACAAGGCAACGTCGTCGTGACTACTTGCGTTCGAGAAGAACTCGCTCAAACTGAAGTGTAGATTGTCTCCCGCTTTGGCGAGTACCGGTTGGAGGATATCGGCAGAGAAGTACGAAGGCACAATAGCCAGAGTCACGTTTGTCTCGAAAGTTTGATTGACAGTCGTTGCGATCGTCACAGGTAGCAGAGTAGGGTTGCCTTCAGCCTTGGGAGCATCACCGCTCAACGTACGACTATTCGTGTCGTATTCCAGCCATCCGCCGTAGAAAGAGGTGTCGATCTCCAGAGTAGCTATGTCGGCAGGTTTGATCGGCTCTCCATCCAGCAAGATCCCAGAAAAATCCGCAGGTGAGTTCAACGAGATAGAAAACGGAGAGTCGGCAGTCACGTTGATGGTTGGAAGCGAAGGACTAGATAGAGAAACTTCATGGGAGGCAATGTAGACGTCAAAGGGAATGGAAGCCCCAGAGTAACCTTCTTCGTCAGATGCGTGTAGGTTGAGTGCCAAATACGTCGCCAGACCGGGAGCAGGGGTAACACCGTCCAATGTGATTGTTTTCGGATTGAACGTGATCCAAGGAGGCAAGGGAGATCCATCTCGCTGCAAAACGGTGTAATAGACAGGAGCATCTGGGTCGCTGTCCAGAACGAAGGTGTCGTACTCGAACCCTACGCTGAACGACCATTTTGGCGGGACACGCAACGCAGGAACGGGGTCGTTCGCCAGAAACGATCCGGAGGAGGACTTGGTGAACCTAAGAGATGATTGTTCAGAAACCAGAAACACCGACGAGAGAGAGGGATTCGGGAGATGGAACTGTTCGTCGACCGGGCGGTGAAGCTTCGGCGGTGCCGTGGACATCGTTTGCAGCACAAACGTCGACGACGCGGAATCAGACGCGTCTTTCGCGTGGATTTGGATTTCTTTACTCCCGACATCTCCTGAGGCTGGCTTCCCGTGAAACGAGAGAGCAGACGAGTCGAACTTGAGCCAAGGCGGGAGATCGCCAGCGGTGTACTCTATCGTCGTGTTCTTGGATGAAACGAAGGTTGTTTTCGAGAAAGACCAGGTGTATTCTGCATCAACCCTGGCGATGAGGGGGAACTGGTCCTCCAGCGGATATTCCACCGAGACATAGGCGAACGCAGAGGGTAGCGAGATTGAGAGAATGAGAGACAAAGGAAGGACGTGCATAGCGATGGATTAGAAAAGAGTGTAAGTTAAGATGTCTGAAGCGTTGCAACAAGTCGGCCAGCGAGGTCTACCAGCAACCTATTCAGAATCGTAGGTCGTCGAGGTCGGACGTCGTTTGTCGAACGTCGTAGTCCAGTTCCAGGTTGGTTGGTTGCTTATTCGCCGCTAACAGAAGATAAGCGCTGAATCCTTATCATGTAAGAAAATCCACTTACTACATGATAAGTTACGTAATCCAGAGTTTTGTTAACCTTTGTAATAGACGTATATCTAGATTTGGCGCCAATACGCAAAGCACATTTCCCAATCGAGATTTAGTCATCCATGACTCGTCCACCGAGCTCACGAATTAACTGTTAGTTTGCATACCACCGTAAGCACACAACAAGCTCTCGATATAGGGAAAAGTTGCTCAACTGAACGCTAAAACTCTAGATGTCGAGCGATTCACACGCTGTTCAGATCGCAAAAGCCGCCAAGGCTGCGTTCGAGGCTTCCCAGCTTGTTTCCTTATCAGAGCGCGTACAAGCTCTGCAAGAAATCCGCAAAGAACTCGAGGCAGCCAAAGAACAAATTCTCGCCGCGAATAAGAAAGATCTCGAGGTACGCAACTCTGTCTTACAGTCAAACCCCAGCTGACGATGAGCGATCCCGTAGCATGCGCAAATAGAAGTGGATGAGGGACGCATGTCCTCGTCGTTACTGAAACGACTTGATCTCACCAAGGGCGACAAATGGGACTCAATGCTCCAGGGCGTGAGTGATGTCGCTGAGCTCCCAGACCCTACAGGCCAAGTCTCCTACGCGTCCGAGTTGGACGATGGTCTTAAGCTGTACAGGGTATCATGTCCTATTGGAGTTCTTCTCGTGATATTCGAGGCTAGACCCGAGGTCGTGGTGAACATTGCCTCTCTGGCTATCAAATCTGGTACGTTCACATAACCACCCCGAGTCGATTCCAATTTCGTCGCGCGAATTGACAGATTGACCAACTGAACGACGGATTGAACGACAGGCAACGCCGCCATTCTTAAAGGAGGCAAAGAGTCCACACACACCGCCACCCTCCTCTCCCAAGCGATCCAAACCGCTCTCTCCAAAACATCTCTCCCTGAGACATACATCCAATCCATACAAACCCGCGCCGAAGTCTCCGCCCTCCTCGAGCTCGACCAGTACATCGACCTCGTCATCCCTCGGGGAAGCAATGCCCTTGTGCGGAATATCCAGAATAACACGCGCATACCTGTAATGGGACACGCAGACGGTCTGTGTGCGGTGTACCTCGATAAGGATGCTGATCCTGCCAAGGCGGTCAGGGTGGCTGTTGACTCAAAGGTGCGTTATTTTCCGGCAGGGAACCTGTAGGATTTAAGATTTAAACTGACTCGCCCCTTTATTTGTGCGTAACTTTAGGTTGACTACCCAGCTGCTTGTAACGCCGCAGAGACTCTCATTGTACACGAAGATCTCCTGGACACAACATGGCCCTCCGTAGCCCGCGCTCTCCTCGCCGCAGGCGTCGAGCTCCGCTGCGACACCTCCACCCTCTCATCCCTCTCCACACACGGCATATCCTCCTCCACCCTCATAAAACCCTCCACCCCCTCTGACTACACAACCGAACATCTCTCCCTCGTTCTCTCGGTCCTCACTGTCCCCTCCCTCCAAAGGGCAATGACCCACATAAACGCACACTCCTCACACCATACAGATACCATAGTAACCGAAGACACCAATGCCGCCTCCTTGTTCTGTCGGGGCGTCGACTCCGCCGGTACGTTCGTAAACGCGAGTACACGGTTCGCCGATGGGTTCCGGTATGGGTTCGGTACGGAGGTGGGTATCAGTACGGGACGGATACATGCAAGAGGGCCTGTAGGCCTGGAGGGACTTGTTACCTACAAGTATGTTCTGAAGAGTCAAGGAGAGGAAGGACACGTGGTGGGTGAGTTTGGAACGGGAGACGGGAAGAAGAGGTTTAAACATAAGAGGTTTGAGGCGACGGGGGTTCCGTTCTGAATAGTGGTGTCTATGCTCGTCAAGAAGGGAAATTGGGTGTATTCTGAATTGAAACGTGTCCACCGCTGTACTACTAAGCATGATAAGCAACCGAAATGCCTTTTCCAAAAGAGGCATCATTGACTGATCAAAACTTTTGCTCGTACAGGTATTATAAAGGTCGGTGGGAGTGTACACGGACGATAACCTTCAGGAAAGTGTATTACATACAGCCCAAAGAACAGAACTGACGTGTGGTGTGCTTTCATACACTGCAAATTTACACAACGTTCGAATTCGCTCCTGCATATATGTGCATCCTTCAAATCCGCGTCCGTTGTGGTCTGTACGACGGTCGAACAAGCCTCTCGTGCGTGTGAATCCATCTGAACAAGAGCAGATGACAGAAATCAATTAGCTTATGCCGTCAACTTGGAGAATAAGGAGTAATGGCAAAAGAGAGAAACATACCCCAAAGCGACGCCACATGTCCTACAACTAGTTCCACGGGGAAATCCTCTCCCTGCACGTATCAAAAGTGCCTGACTCGCCCATCGCGATAGCCTCCTTGAACTCCTGCATCTGCTCCCGAATGCACTGCAAACCGACCTGGTCGCCGTTATTGTATGCGTCCTCTGCAAATGAGATAGCAATGGACTCGAGATTTCCGTGATGGCGACAGACTTCTTGGAGTGCGGACCAGGGAAATCGACGGAGGTCACAGTCCCACATATCGTACGTGCGATTGCCAGCCTTGAGACGGACGCTTTGCCAAAAATGCATGGATATATGACGGAGGGTTTCACTGCGGATTGTACCGAGCATGCGGACTAGGAACAACCAGTTGTCGATTGCGAACTGTGTTGCTACAGCTTCTTCAACACTTCGGTTCCGGGGAAGTAGGAATGAAGTTGTCATGGAGAGTTGGAATGTACGGAGGGATGTACATTCTACGAGCGGGCGTTTGAGGAGGCCAAAGATCTGTTCTCTGTCTTCATCATACAAACGTGACCGATCATAAGTCAACGCAGGTATACTGGCAGGATCGTGAAGCGTACTCACTGTCGGAAATCACAGTCGGAATGCCCCCTTCTCTGAGCCAAGGATCCCGCCATGACCACTCGAAACGCAGTGTAAGCTCGCGAAGCTTGGGTCCTACTAGAGAGAGCAAGGAAGTTATGGCATAATACTCGTTCTCCCAGAAGCGAACTTTGGTAAGTTCCAAGGAGGTGACATGCCGAAGGATGTGAGGGGAGGTACAAAGGACATCGCGGTAGATGGAGAACCATTCAGAGTTATTGAGACGGATGGCATGCACAACCTGCTCTTGCTCTTGAATGCGTTCACAGGCTTGCTCCACCCTCAAACGGTGGCTGTTGGGGTCGTCTTTGTCGCCGGAGTAATATTTGGGAGCCATATAGTCCGATAGATAATCACTTGCATCAAGACAAAGAGCTCCGACCTCCGAGAATAGGCTCAAAAACTCAAGAAGAGTGACCTTATAATCCGAAATGTTCTCTGTGAACTCGTCTGAAGGGGAGTACTCGACAAGGTTGATTCGGAATCCTTCACCACGGTCCTTACATCGATCGTACCCGATCAGCGCGGTATTTTGAAGGCGGAGAGATTTGAGTTTGGGCAGGAGCTTGAGCAGGCGGCTGATGGTTGATATCGACAGAACAGAGTTTTCACAAGATAGCTCGCGAAACAGGGGGGCGATCGGATTCGTCTTCGTAAAAAACGTAAAAATGCCTTCCTCGTCACGATAGTCTTCTTCCAATACACCAGAGGTGTATAGATTGGCGAACCAGCCCACCAAATGGACACGGTCGAAGATATAGGGCAGTACGATCCGCCGCCATCGTTGACAAACAAGGGAGCAGGATATGAGATCTGTGTAAAATCGTCTTCTAGTGCGCTTACGTAGTGCATGCGGGTGCGGGATATGCTTCTGGAGAATCAAGTCCAAAATCTCGTCTGGAAGCCTTGCGATTGGTGGATTTGGCCTGTTGTAGTGTGTTTCTGTCCTCCGATCGACGTCTGGTGGCTGCGGCGACTGTGACGTGGCGCTGTTATCGGCAGAAGACAATGCCTGACTCATGCTTCACAATGCAAGTCGAACAACGAATACGTTGGGATGAGTTTAGTATCTAGTCACACAATTTAGAATAACATACGAACTTACGCCGATCTTGCCCGCTTCAAGTCGTTCACAAGTGAAGAACGGCCCATACGTATATCAGTGCGTCGTATACCTACTTGGTGGCAATGGGCTCACCCGTGGCTCATCGCCTAGTTCTGTCAGATGGTTGCAGTCACGGTGATCGAGGAAGACCTAAGTAAGCGCGCTTCACATAAGGTAAGGTCCAGCAGGTGCCAGGGGTCCTTCGCAATCGACCGACTGTGAATTTACATTTGCGACGTTTTAGACATGGGTTCGTTACCGTCGTTGAAGGGAAGGGCCATGACACAAGCTCAACGACAGCTTCAATCGCAATTGGGATAAAGTAAGAAGATAGTGGATGCATGCGTAAGGTGATAATCCATGTAGTACACACTCGCGTAGGAGATGCGAACGTCGAAAAATTGGATGACAGCTAGTAGGATCAGGTTGCCGTTTAGGCGTACTCATCGATCCAATACAAAGCTCTCTCTCTTCCTTTCCTTGACCATCGACACTGCTCCTCCTCGCAAATGTGCCTACTACTCTCGCCGTATCTAACCGCTTCGACAAACTCATACATCTCCGTATGTAATTGGCCCCAAAACGCTTCATGTTCCTCACGAGTTTGTTCATTCAACATCGTAACCCGGATCGACTTGAGTCCACCTATCCTTCGACATTCCTCCCGCAGCCGCTTCCACACAGCCGCGCCCAACGCATTCTCGCTGGTAGTCCACGTCTGTATTTGGTATTCAATGTACTTGAGGGGAGAGTGAGCGTCGACAGCAATTCTGGGTATGAGGGAGGTGAGATCGATAGCAGTGAGCAAACTTTCTTCAATCATCTGGCTTTCGATAACTTCGGTATGGTGCATCTCCCAACGAGATCCCACGGCAAGTTCAAGTTGCAAACCGTGAAGACCTGTGCAGGCAGCGAGACCTCGTTCCAACTCTTGGATAATCCGGCCCCTGGCTGATGCTTCTGTATACAAGGGACTCAGAACGTGAAACCCTGCAAACGAAGCGCGAATACGAGGGGAGCGCCACTATGCGAGGCAAGAACGAAAAATGTGGCGGACGTACGTGAGATGACTCCCGCCATTGCCGAGGGGGTAAAATCCCACGTCCAGCGAAACTCGAGTCTCAAATGACCAAGTGTCGCGCCAACCATGCATAGCAGCTCATTCAGGATCGAAAGGCCAAAGAGGTCGACCCTACACGCAGTGAGGCATGTGAGGCACGAGGGCACACCTATCTCGCGAAACAGTGCCACGGCATACGCGGGACCGGGTTTGTTATCGACGTCGAGTTCCTCAATTCGTGGGCATGGAGCCCGCATATGCATCGTAGCACTATCACCTTCAGTTGAACCGTGCACGCTAGTGAGAGGCAGTGACTTGACCTGGCCCCACCCCATGAGCTCAACAGACTCGATAAGTGCGTAATGGCCAAGCAACAACGCGATGTTATGTACACCAGCGGTTGTTAGACCCCCTAAGGACTCGCCGTTGATTTTGAGCCCTTTGAGAGTACAGATTCCAACGGAGGTCATCCGCGTGTGTATTGGTTGGCCTATCTGAATGGGAGGGGAGATGAAGTACTTCTCGACTTCATCGCATACGAGATAGCGAAGATTCGGGAGTAGGTCGCTGTCCATGAGATCATAGAGTGATTGCATATGGATGTAGGTGGTAGCATAGTCACCGTACAAGGATAGCACCTGTATGGCTGCAGCGACCCGGTGGTTTGTTGCGAGGAACAGTGACAAGTCACGGAGGACCGACTCTAGGTGCGGAAAGAGAAACATACGCCGAAAGATGCGCGAGAAAGCGGTAGCGCGCCAATGGCGGCAGACCAAGCTGAACGCTATCAACGGACGCAGAGAGCACACGAACCTCGACCCAGTGAAGGCCGTGGTTGCATATTCCGGGTCGAGATCTTGAACGACGAGTTCCAGCAGTTCGTTAGGTAGCTCTGATATATGCGATGAGGACATCGGCCTCAGAGTTACATGTAAGTTACGCGATGCGAGGCCAGAGAGATGACTGATGCTCACCTTCCTACTCCACAAGTCGAATCAGTACCCCAGCTGCCAGCGATCCTGTAACTCACTGTTCAAAACGTCTTCGACTGAGCCACTGAGATGACAGTCGATGTTGAGAGATTTGAAGACGTCTGAGTTGGAGTATAGTACTTATTTGGCTATAAGCGCTGTATCGGATCGAAGTGCCGTTACTTGCAGATGTCCTGGGTCCTTCAGATTACTGACATTCTCCTCAATTATCTTCACATTCTACCCTCCTATTCCAGGGTCATCGATGACTCGGATACTTAGCTGGCAGGCTTAAATGATAGCACTTATATCCGATACGATGACCAAGATTTCATAAGTGACCCCACAAGGCTTGGGATTCTCGTACTACAACTTGAATACCACTTATCCTACGCTCCGCCGAGTCGTTCCAGGTCACGACTGGTATACGACATAAGTAAGTGTATCACCAAGAAACAAAGTGTAATTGCAACATGAGTAATCCCGCTTTACGCGCGATGGATACATAACAAACTACTCTATACCTCATCACTGGCTTAACCCTTCCTGTCTTGTCTTCCGGGATCTCATAGGTATACCGCCAAAAGAAATCCACCTCGCTTCGCCTCCTTCTGGACCACTGGCACCCATCCTCCCCACAGACGCTCTCCTCGCCGTGTCTCAGGCCATCTTCAAACTCAAATGACACCTCCTGCAAGTGGTCTCCAAACGTCTGAGCCCCGTTCCCCACCTTGTACGGCGAAAGCACGAGTCGCAATGACCTCAGCCCGCCGATACTTTCGCACAAAAATTCCGCAGCTGCTCCTACGTCGCTCTACTCAACTCCCTTGCTGGTCCGTCATCCCGACACGAATGCCAGATACGTCAGGCCGGAAGAGCGACTCGGATCGTGCGTGGTGGTATGCGATACTAAGCACGAGGCGAAACAGATGGGGATGAGCAGAGTGTCTTTGACCATGTTTCTACTGGGCATCGCGACGTCGTACAGTGCCCGAGGCCATTGTACCATGGTCTGGAATCACAAACGACATAAGTAGAATGAAAATGAAGATAAGTAAGTCGATCAGCGAACAGAGAGGGTTTGTGAATTCGAACTGGGTTAGTTAGAAATACGTACACGAACAGGTCCCGGCTTTCGTAGGCTCCCATCGCTAGAGAAACTCAATCCCCAAATGTCCCAACGTCGCGCCCACCATCATCATCAACTCGTTTAGACCGTCGAGACCGTCTTCATTGAGGCATGGCGTCGGGGACATCACACAAAACAATGCAACAGTGTCTTTTTTCCCTTGACATCCAGTTCTTCGATTCGTAGATCAGAGGCCCGGCCCCGCGTGGTCAAAAAGGGGTCGGGGGTGTCTTCAGGGGACAAACTGAGGCCTAAAGCAAGGCTATTACTTATAGCCGTCGAGCTCGGGAAGCCCGATCTTTGAGCAACGCAGTGACTCTGGATGACAGCACACCACGAGTTGTGCGTGTGTATTTGCAACGATGCATCCTGATAATAAGTGTTTCGAGCGTGCATCCAATTTAGGGCCGTTCGACGGTGGGTGTCGTCGACGTATACGTACTATGGCCGGATCGCCTCGCAGGGGGGCATCATCGTAGTCATCCCTCCAGTCGCTAGCGAAGAGCAGGGAGGAGGTCGACATCTACGAGATCACAGACTCGGAGGACTCGGACGTCCGTCTCGAATAACAGCGGCGACGTGGCGGTTGGATGAGAGGAAGGATGGCGAGCTTCAAGTTGGAATGGCTGAGGAGTCGGACTTGCGATCCAGGAAGAGGTGCGAGAACGCCAGCGCAGCTAAACGATACCGCGGCCAAAGGCTTCAACGAGGGTATCGCCGTCAGATACGAGATCCTGAGCCCACGAAGGTTGAACTTATCTACTCTACCTCAGGGAGACCAGCTATAGTATCGCCGAGCGGGGATCGAAGGATGGAGTGATGTCTCGCATGATGGTTTCGAGTAGCTTGTTAGAGTCCATGGAGGCTATGGAACCTGGTAACCAGAGTCCGAGTCGGTGAGATGATGATCGCTGGCATGCGAGTCGGAGTTACTGGTACGTACTTACACGTCACGGTCTGCTTCAGCCAGAGTACTTATACTATTCAAGTCAAGTACGTCGTATAATCTGGGACGTCAACGCTGTCCGTAAAACTTTATCGTGCTCTGATGATCGAAGAGTGACTTACTTACCGCTAGAATGTCGTTTGTACCACAGAGATCACGATTCGCAGAGAATGTCAAGCCGAAGAAGTGTCCAAGTTTATTGGCGCCAACGCATTGTCACGGTGATTGAGAACTCCGTCGTTGGTTCGCTCTTGGATGACCATAACGCCAGCCTGAGGAGAACAAGGAACAGATTGAGTCACAGGGTGCAGGCTGGCAGGGAGTACTCAAGCTTTTACTTGAGCTAGACTCGGGAGGTTCCTCGGAGAGTACTTGCTACCACCATTTTTATACGGGCCCATCCGGTACGTTTTACATGGTATAGCGTATGTAGTCAGTCAACATCAAAAGTGGGTGCAGGGAGTGAGTGAGGAGGACTTTGGAAGGTTCGGAAGAAGCGGAAGCGCGCGTGAGTCGGCAGTGGTTTAGCGGGTGTCGGGGGTCCTTGATTTACCGATACGCTCGAGCTTCAGACAGCATGGTGAAGATACGAATTTCGTAATTTGGTCTGAGCGTGGAATGTAGAAAGAGTGAGGGGTAAGCAGGGGGCGACTTGGAGAAGGCCCGGTTTAAGCATATGTAGGAGGCTCAAGGGGGAGACGGAAGGGTCGGAGAGCGCACTGCTGTTCTGTTTGCGTTGGGTATAGTCGTAAATCTAAACACGGAGGAAATATGAAAGCGTATAATATCTACCTAGCACAACAATGCACAACCAAAACGATGGTAAAAACTTATGACACCGCCCCCGCCGTAGTAGCATCCCCACTTTCAAGCTTAACCTTCTTATCCCCCGCCTCCTTCCCATCGTCGTCCTCCGCTTTTCTCTTGCCCTTCCCTACCTCTCCTATTTCCTTCCCTACCTCTTTCACCTCTCCCTTCTCCTCCCCTTTCACACCCTCCTCTCCCTTCACACCCACAGAAGCCTGAGCAGCAGAAGGAGCAGGAGCAGGTTCAGGAACAGGTTTCTTCTTCTTCTTAACAACCCCCGTCAAATCATTCACCACCCCCTGTCCACTACCAGCAGCACCATTAGGGTTGGTATTGAAGTTAACACCACTGGGCGTGCCATTCGGGTTCAGAATCGCAGAGAGCCCCAATTCCTGGTCCAAAGACTGCGCGACCAGCGCGGGGGCTGAGAGGCCCGGTTCGGTGGGGATTGTTTTTAGTTCTTCTATCTGTTCGCGTATCGTAACGTCAGTACTCGTCCAACACCGTTCTCTTCGGCTCTTGATATTAAAGCGACCAAGGAGGGCGGAAGAAGGCAGAGAGGAAGCATTGGAAGGAGATGGCAAGAAGACAAAACGCACCTTCAACCCCAAATCCCCCCTAAGACCTTCCAACTCCCTCACCTCAGCCGCCAACTGCGCAGCCGTCAAGTTCTGCAGGTCGTCCTCTGGGAGGAGCGTCGCGCGAGCTTTGGCTTTGCCTTTCTCGCTCTTCTTCTCTTGTCCTTCGACGCTGCCCTCCGCACTCCCAGCCCCAGCCCCAGCCAGTCCACCTTCTTCGCTCCCATCAGCCTGCCCACTCCCGTTCGCCTCACCCCCCTCCGCACTCTTCACCTGAGCAGCGCTCCTGAGCTGCGCCAACCTCCCCTCAACACTCTCAAGCGCCTCTTGCGCATGCCCAATAGCCTCCTCCAACCGTCCACTACTCAAATCAAGCACAATACACAATTTATAGTGCACCTCTGCTATTTGCCTCGACCAGGGCGGGAGGAGGGAGCGTTTGAGCGTGAGGGCGGAGGTGTAGTCGGAGGTTGCTTGGGGGAATTTCTCTAGGGGTTGTGTGTGAGCGAGGGAAGGGATGTGGTGATTGTTAGCGAAAGAACAATTTGGTGAGCAATAAGGGGCAGGACTGACCGGTCTCGAGGGAGACGTCTCCTAGGGATATGTAGGTTTCTGCTAGTTTGAGCTTAACCTCCACACCTCCATCCTCAGCGGAGGAGGAGGAGACTTGCTTCTCGTATAAAGCACGAGCGAGGTCCAACACTTCCCAGGCTGCGTTGAAGTCGTCTTCTGGTTCTCCTTCGTCGTCTGAGTCGCCTTCGCCATCATCTTCGGAGTCGGAGGAAGCGTCCTCGCCTTCGTCTTTGGACGCCTGACCGAATAAGTCTACGGAGTCGTCCGCATCACCGGAGAAGGAGAGGAAGGCGGAGGGTTTTGTTTCTTCTTCTATCATATCGTTATATGGGTGGTTAGAGTGGTTAGAATGATTGGAGTGAGATAGAAACGAGGAAGGGAGGAAGGAGAGGGGAAAGAAGGGAGAAAGAGAAAGGGAAGAGAAAGAGAAAGGACGCACCAGCGGCACCAACAACAGCCTCCTCCGCGCCGTCCTTGCCCAGCACCGAAGACTGCGCGATCGCGTTCTCGAGCAAGGCTTTTCCGTAGGCGAAGTAGAGTTCTGCGAGTTCTGGGGCGTTGTCTCCGTGTTTCGCTGTGCTGTAGCGCAGGGTGGTCGAAGTGGCACAGAATAATGAAGGTCAGTTCAGTTGAGAGAGAGAGAGGGATGGGGGATGGGATGGGATGGGAAAAGAAGGGAGGAAGGAGAGGATGAGGAAGAGGAAGACAATACACACGCGAGTTCGAGAGCAGTAGCGTAGTGGTCGACCGCCTTTTCGTACTTCTTGAGCGCAAAGGCCTTCTTCCCCAGCTCGAGTGCCTCTTCTATGCTCTGCCCGGGTTCGTTACTACACCGTCAACTCTCTTTAGCCATCGTATATTAGAGAATATGATTTAGTACGCACGTAGACATGATTGTTAGAGGAGTTGAGGAAGGAGAGTGTGGCCGGGATGAATAAAGTGAACGCGTCTCGAGAACGCGAGTGGGTGGGTGGGTCGCGTGTATTACGTAATCCATCCACACGATCACCTGTCCCCTTCCCATTCACTCATTCATTCATTCGCTCCTCTCACCACACCACAACACGACAGCTAATTAAATAAAAACTCAAGATGGCACACATCGGCAGCGTGTTCCTGGGCGACGTCCAACGCCAGCGTATCCTCTCCACTTCAACCCCTCCGTCCTCGCCTCCGCCCCCCGGTCCGGGTCTGTCGCCCACCGCGACGACACAGGCCTTTCCCGACTTTCTCTCTGCTACGGTACAGGAGAGCCCCATAGAACAAAATGACGGAGATGTGGGAGATGTGGAGAAGGAGGGGGTGAAGCCGGCGAAGATCACACCGCAAGTCGCGTTCGAGCTGCGGTTGAGGCTGCTCGAGAGTATCGTCTTGGGGTCTCCTCCACGGCGAGATACGGTGATAGGAAGTGGGAGAGGAAGTGGGAGGGGAAGTGGAAGTGGAAGGAGGGGAGGAAGTGGCAGAGGGAAGCCGCTGATGGAGGAGGTAGAGGACGTACAGAGGAAGTTGGGGGAGGTTGTGGGGAGTAGTGGGAGTGATTCGTTGAGGTGGTTCGTTGATAACTGTACGTCCCTTGTCCCTCCTTCCCTCCCTCCCTCCTTCCCATCCCTCTCATACTCCTTCCCCCTTCCCTCTCACACTCACCGCCCAAATGCTCACCCACAGACGACAAACACGCACACAACCTAACCCCCTCCTTCGCCCTCTCCGGCATCCTCCCTCCCTCCTCCTTCTCCTCCTTCTCCTCCTCCTCTTCCTCCTCCGACTTAAACCCACTATACGACATGTCCCCCGAAGAACTAGAAGCCTACCTCGCAGAGATGGACACTGACATACGCGCTGCTGATCGTGATTTGCGCGAGATTGCTTTGCTTGTTGACTTTGATCCCACGACCTCAGGAGTGCCTGGCATGACTGGAGGTGGGAGTGGAAGTGGAAGTGGGAGTAGAGGGATGAGTGGGAGAGACGTAACAGCAGCAAACAACCTAGGCTCCTACGCAGCGCTGAAGCCGCGGCTCGACAAGCTTGTGGAAGAAGGGGAGGAGTGTGTGAGGAGGAGGGAGGAGCTTGAGAGGAGGGTTGTGGGGGTTATGGATCGGTGGGTTACTACCGTACGTCTGTCCTTCTCTTACGTCCCACTCCCAAATTGTCAGTGGTTATTGATTAGAGCTTTTGGACCTTACAGACGGACACATTATCACAACTATTCGTCGCATACGATGATACGCTGCACGACGCCGAGTCGAGTGTGGGGAGGCTTAGGCGGGAGAGGGAGGAGAGGGTGAAGGTTGGGTTGGCTGGTTGAGTCGACTGAGTCGACTTGGGTTGGCTGGTTGACTGGGTGGAGGCTGGGTTGACGGATAGTTGGCTGGTTGACTGGGTGGTTGATTGCTAGCGGGGCGGGACGAGTGGGATGGGGATGTGGGTTGACGGATTGGTTGGGACGAGTGGGATGGGGATGTGGGGAGTGGGAAGTGGGATGGGAAACAGATGTACAGTACGCCTATCCTATCATTATGTGCTCTATGAAGATACCCGTGTATTACCACCGTCAAACGGCAGATACCATCCTAGGCCTCAGGCCTACCGTCGCTCACTGCATACTAGACTGTGAACGTAGGCACCTACCACACTACGATCATCTCTGCCACCGATGACCACATCGTCCTCCTCCTCCTCCTCCTCCATCTACCGGAGAATACATATCGACATCCCGCACCACCGCACCACGACGACTGACTGCATATGAATGTACGCCGTAGCTTTACATTTCCAATGCTCGTCGGTGAACGTTTCGTTTGACGATGAGCCATGAGCCGGGGAAATATAATATAAGCCTGCTGTTCTCGCCGACTCTGCAAACTCATACACTGGCATCGATATCTCGGTGTCACATGCGTAACTGCTTCCTACAGAGACAAGATTTCGGTGTTCATGCGACATCGACTGTGATACGAGATCGATGCAGCCTGAGACTGAGAGCGAAAAAAGCACAAACACACTTGGATGGCCTAACGAGATGAATGACATGAAGCAGTACCGAACGCACCCCATCACCCCATCACCTCAGATATTAGATATTATCCTCAGGCCCATCCTCAATCATCTTCGCCCAATCCTCATAGCTCGCGAACGTAGGCAACGACCGCAGCTTCTTCCTCCTCTGCTTCTTCCCATCCCTGCTCTCCTCCTCCTCACCTCGTTTCCGCTTCTTCTGCGACCCACCGCCAATTCCACCCCACTCGGCGTCAGAGTTAGAGTCAGAGGCGGGCCCGTCGAACTCGATGAGCCCGTCGGGTACATCTGCGTCGAGAGGAACTAGGTCCTCGTTGTCGGAGTCTTCGACAAGGGAGAGCGCGTCTTCATCGTCCTCTTCGTCTTTCTCCACCTCTTCGTCTTCATCGGAGCTCGGTGCGTCGACTTCCTCGTCGCTTTCGTCGTCATCATCGTCCAAGTCGGAGGGAAGGTCGTCGCTGTCCATGGACAAGTCGTCGTCTTGCAGCTCCGCGGGCATCGTCGCTTTCATCGCCTGAGAATTATGAGGATCAATAAAGACAAACGACAGAGTAAAGTGTTTATGATGATAACACTTACCTTCCAGATCTCAGCTTCCTCTTCGTCACTGTCATCTTCTGCGCTTCCTTTTTCTTCAGCCTCACTGGCCTCTTCTTCGCCAGCAGACTCTCCTTCGTCCTCCTCGTCTTCGTCCTCTCCTGCCTCTTCGTCGCTATCGCCATCCTCTTCTTCATCAGACTCGCCTTCTTCTCCCTTCACCTTTCTCTTCTTAACCTTCTCAGCCATACTCTTCGCCCTCTCGTTCTTCTGCGTAAAGTATCGGTGGAAGAACACCTACACGAGTATATCATCGTCAGCATTCACTCCACTCTACTCAACGAAAAGAGATAAAAACTCACCTCATCAACAGGCACATCTTCCACCCTCCTCTTCCAAAACCTCTCCTCATTCACAGTCCCCTCCTTACCCACAGCCTCCCCCTTCACCAACTTCACCCCCTCACCATCCAACCCACTCGCAGCAGGCTGCATAGCACTCGCACCTTTTGGTTTAGGCTTCTTCGGGTTCTTGTACACGAAGCGGTCGAGGAAGTGGGAGAGCGTGTTGAGAGAGAGGTCGGGGGTTGCTGTGACGGGTTGGGCGGAGAGGAGTTGGCGGGCGTGTAGGGCTATGGCAGGGTGGTAGTGGTTTAGGAGGGGGATCTGGCAGGTTGTTGAGACGATTAGTGTGCTGTGAGGTAGGAGGAAGAAGAGGACGTACGAGTTCGTAGAGTGGAGAAGCTGTCGCGTGGGCGTACTGGGGATCTCTTTTACGGGGATCGTAGGATTCGGGTTCTGCGTCGCTACTGGTAGATGCAGCGGGTACGCTGAACATCGCTCGTAGACCCGGAGCTGTGCTAAAAAGCTATATCCACCATCGTTAGCTTTATAATACTAGAGATGACAACTTCACGTACCTCGCCCAACAAATACAGTCCTCCCGCAACAAACTCGACGCCACCTGTTCCACCAATACCGACGACAAGAACCTGGATGAACCGCCTCACAAACGCCTTCACTCTCTCAACATTACGATCCGCCTTAAGAGCCTTGAAGATCAAGTTCAGATACATCGCCTGCTTGTTCGACGTCCCCAACCGCTGATCCGCCAACGACGCATACAGCGTCCTATAAAACCTATCCGCAATGGTCGTAAAGAACGACCCAGCGCCGCCGTCTTTCGACGTAGACGGAGTCGCCGCAGGCACGGAAGACACGATTTGTAAGATGAGCATCAATGCTTGTAAGGAGATGTTGAATGTCGAGGTGTGTGTGATGAGGAAGAGCGTGTCGATGTGTTTCTTGAACAACTCGTTCCCACCGGCCATGTCGACCTTGGCGAAGGGCAACGCGCGGTTCACACCGGCCAGGACTGCGCTAACAAGGCGTGAGTTGGCGTCCTCTACCTCGGCGAACCCAGCCTCTCCTCGCAACTCCTTGGCCTTGCCCCGCTTTTTGTTAGATTTCTCCTCTGCGTGCTCGACTGGTGCGTTTTCGGTAATGTCCTTGGAGTCGACAGAGCCACCGAGGATCTCCCGGAACATCTCAAAGTATAGGTCAATCAACGTGCGTGCGACGTCTCGGTCATGGTCGCTAGCACTCAAGACCACTTGGTTAAGCGTAACAGAGGCGTAGTACCACGCATGTGAGTTCCAGCGGTCCATCTTGTTCGCGTCGGCCGATGCCTTGTCCTTCCCTTTACCCTTGCTCTTCGCGCTTCCCTTCTTCTCTGCGTCGTCACCGAAGCGTATGTGGTTATTTTGCTTTGCATCTGAGCTCAGTGCGGCACCGGAGGTAGAGGCGACGGGTTTGAAGACGAGGGTCTTGATCTCTCGTACGATGATACCCTTCATGGCGGGATGCGCTTGAAGGACTTGGAGAAGGTGATAGGACGCCCTGGAGCATACTGACTTTTCTGTGTCTCCCTGAAGCACATGGTCAGTGAGTTAAGATACACGATGATATATGTGTTGCTTACGAGTTTGTTCACCAATAAACGGAGTAAGTTCTGCTCTTGCTCTGGCTTTTCGCGAAGCAGTGTGGTTATGAACGCGAGAGCCTGAGTCCGAACGTAGGGAAGTGGGTCAAGGGAGTATGTCTATATGTCGACATATATTCAGATTTCTGTACGTTAAAACTCTTCGACAGACTCACCTCGAGAATTTGCAAGATCGCAAAGAAGTACTTCTTCAGCCAGTCTTCAAAGTACCACGCGACGAGGTGTTGGTCGGTGACCGACGGGTGCAACAAAGGTTGGTCGCGGAAGTATCGCAACTTGCGTGGAGGAGCACCACCACCGACCCACCAATCGACGACGCATCGCATGGCCTTCAGTCCCTCCTCTCTGCCACCCTTTCCGCGACCACGCTCCGCCATGGTCTTGAGGGAATCTAGCGCCTTCGTGTTGTGCACAGGGCTAGCTTGGACGAGCAAGGTCAAGGCACTCAGCCTGTCAGAGAGCGTACCCTTAGATAATATGGTGTTCAGGAAGTGTGTGTCGGACGCGCTTTTGCCTGTAAACGTGGAGGATGCCTGATATGTAGTGGTGTCTGATTCGAAAAGCGATGCGGCTCGGTTGGATAGAGTCGACACTTGGGCCGTAGATGGAGATGGGAGTGGTTTTGGAGGGGAGGGCAGGGGAGGAGTTGCGCTATACCAATGAGCATTGGGCTCGAAGACCAACTTTCCATGGCCCTTGGTCAAAGAGACACCAGTGAGGCCTAGGGCAGGTTTTTCTGGCTCACGGGAAGCCTCGGTTGTTTTCTCCACCTTGGCCTTCCCCTTCGCCTTTTTCTGAGGATTTGCCTTCGGAGCTACCGTACTGGCAGGGGCAGGTGTGCTCTCCGGCTCTTTCGTAGTCTTCTTCGGCTTCTTCGACTTGGACGAAGTGTCCTTACCGGACTTGAGACCAGCCAGAAACTTATTCACATCGTCCTTCAGACTGGGCTACATGTCAAGTAAAGTTATGCGCTTTAAGACATCAGGAACAATTGAATGATACATACGTCCTCGTCGACCACTCCCTGAACTAGCTGCTCCTCCCGTGAGCCTTTCACCAAATCAATATCTGACCGCTCTCCGCCTGCTGCCACTATCTGTTCCTCCAGGCCATTTTTGCCTGTCTTGTTCTTAGAAGATTGACCGCCGTCCTTCCGCTTTTTTTGAGATCCTCCTGGTCTGGAAGAGTCTTCCGAGCGCGTGTTTGATTTCGGAGCCATGAGAGCCAGCACCTAGAGTATAAGATACCGCAGCCAAGCCAGTGATGAACTTGCACCGCCGCACGTCGAGGTACTGTCTTTCGGCAATGTCGAGGTGAAGTTTGAAGTCGAAGGAATAGCAGGCGCTAAATGAAATATTGCCGTTTGCGAAACGCTTGTCGCGGGCGCGTTTGTATCACTTTTTTGGAAGGCTAACCCTAGCCTCGGGTCACGACGACCTCAAAGTTGTGTCCCACTTTCCTCCTCAACCACTGCACATATCCTTCTAATTCTTGGTGATTCTGAACCGCACAAACTAGTTCTATTGCAACGTACAAGGTTTATTTGGCCTGCCTCAATAGTTTTTAGGGAGTGAGAAGGCCACCTCCAAGGTCGCGTCCAACGGCTGTGACGACGACGGCGACACGAAGAAGCTGCGGGGGCTTCTGCAACTGTATATGTGGGATGGGATGGTGTGTGTCTAGTGCGTAGGCTATGTAACGGTGCGTGTTCATCACTACATGTGTGTCCATTGACCTGACCTTCCTCATGCTATCAGGCTTGCACGCATCCTCGATATATTCTCGAGAATTCTACCACTAGACGGTCTGCTGTAGGCTATCCGACTGTATCTGTGTATTTTGAAGTGCGTTATACATATCTTCTGCATCCCCGGCAGGTCACTCGTGGTCCGCTCGCCGCTACTCAGGGTGCCGACCTGTTTCGCTTTCCCCAACTCCCCCAGCGACAGAAGCTTTGGGAACTAAGACTCTACATATTAGAAGTGCTCATATGTACGTAGGATGGGCGACATGCTATCCTTCAATCATCCTCTATACGATTTCCGTCTCCTCCCACCAGAGCCGACACGGGCAGGCCAATAATTGAGGACACTTCCCCTACCACGGCAATGCCATTTATTTCTGCGCGTACTCTTATTCTCAACCGTGTTCCAGATGGATTGATTACTCCGCGGTCGTATTCTAACCTCAAGTTTCGCAGCAACCTTTGAGAAATGAGCATTTGATACAGTGTAGTACCTTGCATAGCTTCACACAGCTTGAAATATCACACAACGCACAGAATATCAAGCTCAGATAGTAATGATAGAACGTACTAGACAGGTACCTACTCATTGGATGGTAGTCAGGTGCATGTAAGGGCATATGACGGTAAAAAGTCATCGCTAAGGGCTCTCCACCAGCAGAGCGAGAACAACTTGCGGAGATGAAAGACATCCATGCAGTGTGCTTCAGTACATATACACACATGCAACTGAGCCGTATATACGCGTCGAACGATCGAATTGCACCAGCCAGATGGAACACGAGTGCAAGCCTGATAGCGTGGCGGAGGTCAGGTCCATGAACACACATCTAGTGATGAGCACGCACCGCTATATAGCCTACGCACTAGGCCCATACTACCCCATCCCTTCTGCGCAGCTACGAGAACCCCCGCGGCTTCTCCGTGTCGTGGTCGTCGTCGCAGTCGTTGGAGGCGACCTTCGAAGTGGCCTTCTCACTCCCTGAGAACAAATGGGGCGGACCTAAAAAGACTTGGACGTTGCAATAGAGCTCCTTTATGCGGTTCAGAATCACTAAGAATTACGAGGATAGATAGAGTGGTTGAGGAGGAAATTGGTACACAAGTTTGAGGTCGTGGTAACCCGACGCTAGGGTTAGATTTCCAAAAAGGTGGTGAAAACGCGCGCGCGACAAGCGTTTCGCAAACGGCAAAACTCACTGACTGCGTGGCTCACTATTTACTTCCTCGAGTGCACTCTCTAGGCTTACCGCTGTAGTATATACGGTGATATTTTGAACTCCTGTCAATTACCATCCACGTCATTGAATCTCGACTCACGCTAGGATGAGTCAGAAAGCGCGAGATCTTGCTAATTTCGGCGAGCGATCACAGCAAAGGCCTAGGAAATGCTAGGCGCAAACGCAGAATGCAGTATTGAAGGCGACGGAACACAAGAAGCAGTGTTGTAACCAATCGAGGTGAGTAACTACACCAGCCGCAATGCTCACACTAGTGAATTTAATAGAATATTCCCCGACACCTGCGGTGTCAGTATTGCAAGACATTCAGTACGTCCTGCGGCCTATCTACGTATACGAACTCTCCATGCTGGCACTGGGCTGCAGAATCCGCTCCACTCAGGCTATCACCACCGCTGGAGAACTGAGCGAAGCCATCCCACATTTTCCTGTAGCGGCATAAGGATCCTTCATGTATGTATCAAGTACATATTACGCAAATCTAACGACGATGCTAACGTTGCAGCCCTCCACCAGCCTGAGACTCGTCTCAGCGAAAGCCACCGCTCGATACGGGGTTCGCGACATCCCCGTTTTTCCAAACTCCCGAACACTCCTTTTTGCTGGTGTATCTGTATAGGTTGTACCTTCCGATCATCAACGGCTTCGTCGGCGACTCAAGTTCGCAACCTCCGCTGCCAGTAGCGGCCCATAACCTGAATACTTCACCGGTTCCCACTGGCAGAATGAGTGCTATATAATTTCTTTTATAACCATGCCCGCTACAGTACATCATGGTAGAGGATGAAATATATGTCAGTTATCGTATATTTCGATGTCTACTGGATCCTATAAACGTTACGGTAGCCTCTAGTGCGTGAGCCAAATTACAGACACTACGTAGCAACCCAGGCGCTACGGCGCAGAAGTGAGTTTCCTGATGGGCCTGCGCATGCTCAAGTTTGGCTCAAGTTGCAGGTTCGTCCAACCTTTCCAAACACTGCCGCTTATAAACTGGTAGGCTTTGACATTACCACGATCCACTACAATATCACTGTGCTTACATACGGCTAGGTTTATACACAGAGTGTAATCAAAGAAACGGCTTGTGGTAGAGGTAGCCCTACCGAACCATCGCACTTACTGGTTTACAGTCAGATTTAGAACAATCGCCCCCTTCTTCGACCACACATGGTAGAACATTGCTAGAACGCGTCTGGTTCTCTTCTCCACTCCCTAGCTAATGGGAACGAGGCTGTAATCAGTATTCTTTCATCCCACCGCCCACCTGGGCGACCTCCGCCAGCGATTTTTATAGTTACGGGCCTGTCGTTTTGAAATCGGCAGTAGCTCCAAAAACCGGATATGAACGTCTATCATGGCTTTACAAACTCCGCTAGTTATATGGCCTGCGCCGTCACGACGCGAGGTCATCTTTCTCTCCTACACCGCTGCATAGCACAACTTGAACATGGAGGACACCTCAAAAATCCTCAGCGGACAACCACACGGCGCTCAACACGGTGCACACGAGACCTGGGAGGGCTTGGCCTTTTCTGATTTGCTGTACTATATTCTCATCACTGTTTCATTGGGCCTGACCTTATCCTTCCTACGCACATTCTATACTCAACTCAGGGACAAGAAATATCGCAAGTAAGTTTTTGCTGTATGGCATGCACCCTCAGGCTGTAGACCTCATCGTCTCGCCTTCTCTCTCCAGAAATCTCCGTAGACGATATGGCATCCCAGATCACGACTGCAGGCCATTCGCCGTAGCATTTGCTGCGGCTAGGGGGGCGCACCTGAAACAAGGCTCCAAAAAAAGCTTCCCGTCATCGGTACACAATGGCGCCTCCTATGGCTCACAAACTGCGCCTCAACGACATATCCAGAGACAACGACGAGCCGCTACCGGTGAGTTCCTGCGTCAAATTCAATCCGCGATCCTCATTCTGGTTCTCCAGGCTTGCCAAAAGGACAGCAGGTTGACAATGGTGTAATATTTGTCCCATCAAGAAGTCCTAGCTACGTAGAATCACAGCGTATTCCCGATAGAACCGCGCCCACAGGGGCAGCGGATCTTCGTCTGTATGTCAATTCATTAAATGGTGAGTAGCCCTTTGATTGGGATGAGGCAGCGTCTGATATTTACATGGAAGTGGATGCAGGTGATGGATCAACACCGCCTGTGGCTCGAGGGCCAACCCCATCATCGGTAAACAATGACGCCTCTTCTGGCTCACAAACTGCACCTCAACAACATATCAAGAGACAGCGACGAGCCGCCGCCGGTGAGTTCCTTAGTCAAGTGCCATGCGCCATCCTCATTCTGGTTCTTGAGGCTTGCCAAAAGGACAGCAGGTTGACAGTAGAACCGCACCCACAGGGGCAGCGGATCTTCGCCGATACGTTAATTCAGTGAATGGTGAGTAGCCCGTTGATTGGGATGAGGCAGCTTCGGATATTTACATGGAAGTGGACGCAGGTCATGCATCAACGCCGCCGGTGGCTCGAGGGCCAAAACGTACAGCCGATGCAGATTCAGGTGAAGGCTTTGAGACGAAGCATGGTGATCGTAGCAATAAACGTGCACGCCAGAATTCTATTGAGCGTGGCTTTATGTCGGCTGCGACCGTGCGCAGGCAGAAACTCCATCTTGCAGAAGCAGGCTCAACTGCAGCTGCTGATGGACATGCTGGTGGTAGAAAGCGTGGACGTGAGGTCAGCTCCACAGACAGTGGGTCGGACTCCCCAGCCCAAGTTGCGGCGAGACATATCCGGGGAAAGCGGGTCAGATTCGCTCTGTGTGAAGGACCATCGATTGGCGAGGAATGGCAGTCTGGTGGTATTTGGTACAAGGTGGGCCCCAACGGCCAGCGTCTGCGTCGCGCGAATGTTAGGAGCCTTCAGCAGGCATTTCACATGGTGAGATCCTTTTGCAACCTTGGTCTAGGAATTTCACTAATTTTGCCTGTGTTGTAGCCGAAGGACTCTGTGCATCCGGATCGGAGTGTTGGCTATGAGGTATATGTTCAGGAATGGCTCACTGAGGAGGAGCACACGCTTGCAAAGGAACGGCAAGAGATCTGGGAGCCTCCTATCTCAAGCTCCGCGTGTAATTCAGATGTGAACAGCTCCTCTGAGGTTTCGGTACGCTATTATCTCATTATGTCCATATCAGTACACCTAATGGCTACTTAAAGTCGCCTACTAAGGGCAAAGCCTTGCTTTACCCTTCTTCTTCCGCTAAGAATGTGATTGCGCCCAATGGCAGGAACCTCAAGCAGTCCTTGACACCCAATGGTACACGGGTCAACCCTGTCAACAGTTTTCCGATCCGGCGTGTCTCGGCCATCCAGTCGATTGGTCCGGTCGACCTAGTAGGCAATTCGAACCTTCGTGCTACTCGAACCTTCTCTAAGTGGGAGAAACAGGAACGTGAAGCATTGTCGCTGGCACATCTGTCGAAGAAGGAAGAGCCTGTCAACGCCATGAAGAGGCAAACGGGTGCGCTTCTGGAATCTACCCCGACTCTGCTCCTGGGCAACGGATCAGGCCCCTCCCAACAGCCCCCTGCGGCTTTCGCCAACGCACCTGCCACAACCTCTACAAACCGGATCTCTTTCACCATACCGGTTGATTCAAAAATCGACACTCCTGCAACGGCCAAACTATCGACATCGGATTTACCGGCTTTGACTATCCCTTTTTCCCCTGAAAGGGCACAGGAAGCGATGAAGCCTTCTATGGCACCCTTCTCGTTGACATTCGCTCCAGCGCAGACCACCGAGCAGCCTAACGTCGTGGTGTGGTCAGCCCCACCTCCCCTTCCAGCCCTCAATCCGTTCTCCTTTGCTAAACCTGCCTACACGCCTGCAGCGGCCACGCAATCTAGTGCTCCCTTCACTCCGGCTTGTAATCTATCCTTCTTTTCCAAACCTGCTGAGGCCAACGCTACCGGGACCCAAGCTGCAGTGCAGCAATCCACAACCGTCCCCGATTTCTTTTGGAAGCCTCCTGCTTCTGCCGCACTTGATATTCACTCCGCTGCGGAGAAAACGTTCAGCGTCGTACCCTTCCGTTGGACAAAGAAAGGGGTATAAATACTGTTACTCTTCTTGACGAGAATCTTCAATGGTCGCGGGTAGAGCTTTGCGTTGCAAACTGCAGCAGATGCAATGCTTTGTTTTATCCAGATAAAATCATCCGTGATGCCGAAGGAAATCGTGTACAGCAGCTTGAGGAGATTCCGATCTATATCTGTATCTCAAAACGTGGAGTATGGGCTCACCGACGAGTTGCGCTGATGTAGGAGCATGTTATGCGGTGCTTTGCGGGTGGTTGGTCCAGTTTCTCGGATTGGATCAACTCAGTTTCACGAGCCCGTAAAGAAGGTACATTCAAGATGACAGCACGCTCGGAAAACGAGTCGAGTATCAAACTCGAGCTGAATCGCAAGTTGCTGATGGGCTTACTTAGAGAGTATTGATTGCTCAGTGATGCAAAACCGTTGCGCAGCTTCAGATTGGATAGTCAAACAGATATTTCCGAAGTGATATATTGTGCAGTATGTATTCTTTGTCGGCGCGTACAAGCATAAACCCCTTGTCTGTCAGCCACCTCTTTCTGACTTCCTCAACTCCGCGGCAACTATCCCTGTGCGTATGCGCTCCTCCCAATCAGAGTCCTGGATTTCGTCGCGCAGAAGCCGCTTCCGATCATCGAATAAGATACCATGGCCATTTTCACTATTCAAATACATCAATATAATAAGCATGTATGTCATCGCAGAACAGCACATACAGATGACAGATGAGTCCGTTCCTGTCAAAGACTTTTCGATGTTTCACGACTTGCTGGCAATCCACGTGAGGGCAGTAGAGGGTGCCATCGGTTTTCCCGGGTTTCTTCTTATTCTTCATAGAAATAGTGGCAGGGTTCTTGCGACGTATGCTACGTATTAGTTGCTCCTTTTGACTGTCGCGGGTGGTGGATTGTAAGTACATCTCAGACAATGAATGCCACGCATGCCATAACAGCTGAGGGATTTGAATCTTGTCAACATGGAGCTGCTCCATCATCTCGGGCAGTAGTTCTTGGCAGAGACCAATGGAATCGACATGTACCCAATCTGTAGCCAGCTTGATGCAGCTACCACGATTATCCACCTAAATACAATCTTCAGTAGGTACTTGATACGTTCATGTCACGCAAGCCTTACCTGGTGGGGCCAGCCCGCTGGGACACAGACGGCCTGACCAACGGCCTGGAGGAATTCGTAGACACGGACTCCTGCATCACGTAATGTCTGAATATGATGTTTCTCCAAGAACACGCGCTGCTCGTGGAGTAGGTCGCCATCGTATCTAATGTCCATGTTCCCCCCATGGCGAAACATGTTTTCCAGGCAAGAGCGTAACTTTGCACGATCTTCATGATGAATAACTACCCACGATGCTCCCTGGTCTCCATAAACACATATGTTTAGCGCATCGGAAACGTCCGAATGAAGTCTGGTGGATCCCTTCTTTGCCGAATCACGAGTGAGATTCGGAGTGGAAAAGTAGACCTTCGGACCTGTTGTGTATCTTATCAACTTTCCTAAGGCTAATCATACCTCAGAACAAGCTTACCAAAATCAGGTCTGAAAGATCTGTGCCCTTGGATACCCAAAGGATAGTGAGATGCCAGATTCCACACTGCACGGGGCCCGGTGATATCAGAAAACGGGATTGTCTCGAGAAACGGTTGCCATTCATCGGGGAGTGCAGTATAGAAGTCCGCATTATTCGGGAAGTTCTGAAAATGGTTCAACAAGCGACTATCGTAGTTAGCAAAGACTTACTGATAATTTTACTGCGTCCTTTCTCTCTGTATTCTCAAACATGTTCAAGAATTCTTCAAGCCTCATTTCTTTTGTACGAGCGGCTCCCCGTTGGGGGACAATGTCGACAGTCACCTCCATGTGCCCATGGCGAGTACGCCAATAAGCAGGGCTCCAATTGCCCACTATCATCGAGACATTTATGAGCATGGGGATGCGCCTACTAAACAGATATCGGAAAGCTGTTTCGTCACTCGAGTCGAGCTCGGGAACTGTGTTATATTCATTCCAGGCCGCCATTTTCAACGATACGGATGAAGAAGTCTTCGGCGGAGAAGGGGACTCGCTAGCAGAGCAGGTCTCCTGAATGGTTCGCAAAATGGACGACAGCTCCTCTTTAGGTTTACGACATACGGGTATAAAGGCATGGGGGCAGTTTGCAGGCAATTCACTTTCATCTGCAGGAATCCGTGGTCAGCCTAATACACAATTGACTGAGATCCGTGACGTACTGCCGGCCCGCGGAAGGCAGTCTGTGCATAGTTCCTGACCACAGTGCCGACAAAAGTAAGTTGAGAAGAGTATGTAGAGTCCACACGAGTCTAAAACACAAGTGAATATTGCGTGGGAACCTCTGATCATGATGTCTCTGCCTACCACAAGAGACCAGCTGATCAAACTCCGAGTACTTCCAAAAAAAGTCGCTTGAGTCAACTACGGATGCTTCCTTCTTCAGCATGGGAAGCAGCGCGCAAGCAACTTTGTGCTTTGGTGCAGGCTATTAGCAAGGCTGCGTAAATAACGGTTGAGACGTTCCAGACTTACGCGGATCGAGGCAATATCCGCCGTTGTACAACGGCTCACGTCATGATTGTGATAGGGGAAGCTCTCAGGCTCTTGATTGCCCTTGAAGAATCCATTTTCTTCGACTACGCCTTGAGATGTGTGCTTGAGGATTCGAAAACCTGCGCTGAGCATCACGACAAAGCGAAAGCTGTCATATAGGACTGCTGTTCGTACCTTCAAACCGACACTCATCCTCCACTCTATCAGACAGGCAGCCAATGCAGAATGACGGTAGACGAAGCTTGTTTCGTTCCCAAAACTCGTCCGAGCATGCGTATGACTGAACACCTGTGACAAGGTTGCCATGAGTTATGACAAGAACCTGAGATAGGAGCGAGAGTTGTATACCTATCTCCAACCGGGAGCAGGTCGGTGGTGTATGGGAAACCCTTGTCGATGGCTGCTGGCGTTTTGCCATGTTACTTAAGAGTGGCGCAACAGTCGACGAGCGAAGATTTGAAGTGGTTGGAGCGAGGGTGATGTCAACCAGGCTCCTACCCAGCACTCCCTGGCGTCGTCAGTCTCAGACGTCGGGTTATTCTAAGTCTCAGTAGACGTATTACATGCTTTGAGATGATCGGAACTCTCCGTGATTTTGGTATTCCGACTGATGGTACCACTATGTATTTACAGCGCCGACAAATATTCAATCCCAGTTAAAACCTTAACTCATTATCTGGCGTCGTCGATAATGAGTTAAGGTTTGGTTGCTGGGTTTGAAGTTGGGCGGCGTTTAGAATTTACAGTGTGCCCATCAATCGGAATCATAATTTGACGGAACAATCCGAAGGCCAGGATACATTAAGTAACTCTACTGGGATTAAGCATAACCCGACGTCTGAGACTGACGACGCCAGGGTGGTTGGATAGGAGCCTGGATGTCAACTAGAAATTACAATGATGACGGTCACCGGCATTCAATTTGGCCGTAGATGTTCGTGATCCGACTGTTGGTACCGCTATAAAGTATTCGCTCCGACGTTGCTCCGACGAATTAGTACCAGGCTCAACACTGACGCCGTCCAACCCCATACAGACTTCCAAGTTCTCCAGAATGTATGCTTGAAGGCTCAACCAGCCAAACGACACACTCTTTGCCTGGGGATTCGAGAAGGAGCACGAGCCGTTCACTGGTAGTACGGAGCCGTGCTGTCTCTGATTGAATGGAGGGTAAGTGCCATATGATTTTGGTATTAAGGTGCATGTAGACTCACGACGATGACGCAGCCCGTGCTCATCGAGTATGTTGAGGTTTTTATTCGAAGCATGTCCACTCAACTCAATTCGTTACGATACGAACGAAGTTACCCATGCGCATAGCCATCCATCATAGAAAGCCCCCCTTCATGTCGCAGACAACCGGTCCCCGAATACACATGGCTGGAACAAACCCGCGGATCATGTCTGGATCGACCAGCCTGTGTACGTTCTGTGCTCTTTCTCATATTGTGCATGTCTCAACCACTGATGTTCCCGAGTCACTAGCGGTGTCGGGCTTGGCACAGTACAGGGCGGATTCAGTCCGTCTCACCTTTCAGTCCTTGATTTCTCATTGATGCACTGTTATTCATGTAATCCCCGACAAAGATCAGATGGGCATCGACTATGTGAGTCCGCATTCAGCTCACCAATTCTCTACGTTACTTCTGAAGTTCCTGTCCACAATAATCTCGTCTAGTTCGGCTTCCTCTCCACGCTGGTCAAAGCCTTCCTGCGCTCATGACTCGACGATGGCACCTCATTGGAGAGAGTTACACAGAACCTACGTCGTACGTCACGCCCTTCTCACACTGCTGTTTATCTATTGGCATGCTCATCCTTTATCTCATTCTCTTATGCGACGCCACAGCCATACATCACAAACATCTACTTATGCCTACAAGACCCGCCCGTCAACTTGACAGAGATTGCTATCGAGGACGGCACGCTTTGAAACGACATCACATTCGAGACTCTACCTACAGTATCGTTCTGCTAACAGCGACCGAGCGAAGCTCGACGGCTGCCTGGGAGGAAGCTGAACGCTGATAAACGATGTGGTGGGTGCAGTTGACGATCTTTGAGACCTTCCCACAACACATTGGGTATGCTACGGTGGTGTACGAGTATTTCAAGACACAGTACGTGTAACTGCAGTCTAAGCGATGATAATTCTACTGAGATAAAGAATAACCTACTTTGGTGAGATTGGACGACGCCAGGGAGTGCTGGGTAGGAGCCTGCAGGTTTTGTAGCTCTAGGGTGAAATCATACCACGCTGCTTACGTACTCTGATCATCGTCACCCCGTTTCAGCCTTGCTACCAGCGTCATACCGCCAAGCTTTCGACTTCAACACCACGAATCTCCCAAACACTCTACGTACTCTTGCTACTCCATCGTCAGCCTGGTTCAACGTTCTATATGCTGACGCCCATTGCATCTGGTCGGACAACAACTTCTGTCAGCACACTTACCAGTCCCGAGACTCAAGCGTCCGGGTCACAGCTCTCAGGGCGACTCGGAATGTTTCCTTCGACTCAACATCTGGCCTAGTCCCTTACCTCTGCTGTCGAGTACGTCTCCGAAATGACCAAAACCCCCCGCTCTTCAGACTGAAGTACACCGGTCTTTGCAGTTGACCTCTTCTAGAGATCACTCACGCAGTGCACTTTCAGTCTGGACGAGCATGCGGGCATGGTAGATATCATACTCCAACGGTCCAGTCTTTAATTGTTCCGTATATTCTCGCTCTCTTCCATACGTATCTCCATTAATCTGTCGTACCTCGCCGTCCGGTGAGTCTCCAGCCTTTATGATCCTACGACGGTCATCCTCACTCTCCCACACAGTGTGAACGTTGCCGTCGCCAGGATCCATCCGGTAGCCAATGCTGCGAATGCCTCCCATGTGTAACAGTAAGATGTTTGGCCAGGCAAATGAGGAGGTCGTTCTAGAAGTTTATCAGACTCCACTTTGGTACTAGTGGTAGTTGCGCCCGATGTGGGACTGCATGAAACGGGACTCTGGTGAGTAAAATGACGTTTGAGCCAAGCTATACTTACCTAAGAGCTGGAAACGGGTTTAAAGATAACAGGGGTTGTTGAACTCGTTCGCGCTCTTCTTCGACCTCGAACGGTTTGAAGAATGGTGTCCACTTGGTGCCCCTCTCAATGGCTAGGGAGTCAGGCGCATTGCCACGATCCCTTGGCCGAGTGTTCACCACCCTGTAAACCTTCCGAAACCGTGAGACCACTCCATAGCGCAGCATCACAACTCCCTCCATAGACTGGTCGGGCCGCGGAACGGAGGAACACGACAGCATGTGCGTCTCTCTCAATTTCCTGACCAGTCGCTCCTTGAGAATCTGTATGCCCTGGCCGGAGAACCTGTCTGACGAATTTCACTATTCAGGAGTCAGATAATCGGTTGTACCGGCGAATTTTACAATCGTCCTCACTGTGGCCGTGCTTCTAAACTACACCATGAGTCGTCCGTTATGGAGGTAGCGCGATTGGGAGATGCCCCCGGACTGGACACAGCTCTCGCTTCGAGAAGCGTCGGTGTATGGCGAGAATCGTGATGTTTCACCTCAAGTGGCCGCTCAAGGAGGTCAAGCATTAAATATCCAACGACTAAAGCGACAATATCGGCAGGTGAGGCTAGCACCCAGAGATCCACAGTAATTGACATGGCAAGATCGGATGAAGAAGGTGAAGCCATCTTCCGCGATGCAGAAATGGTTAAATAATAGTTAGGCACAATACGGAGACGGTCAAATCGTACATGCCATCATCGTCAGGATTCAAGATCGTGTGTTGAACTCGTGTTCATACCAGCCTCACGCACAAAAGCGCCGCATTACCTGCACATTCAGCGGTTTGAATGGTTCTCTGTGCCCACACTATCACGAATAGGCTGAAACTAATCAATAAATACACTCTACGCTGCGCTTCGGCAGCAGATTGTATCCGCACTTCCATTCTCGTTGGCAAAGGACTTTCAAGCTGCAATGCACCTGTGCATGTCTCAGCTAACCAGATCGACGCTTTGTCGATGTTAGTCATGTTCGTACAATTTTCTTGTTCCACAGTGTTTGTCCGAGCCACGACTCGCGCGACGACTAAGATGCCTGTACGACTAACCACGAGGTGTTATCTTTGATCTCTTAAGCCAGATGTTCCAAGCCTTCTCGTCACACCGTGCGATATACCATGGTGCATACCTATCCGCACGAATGGAACACAATTTCTTATCCTGTAAGTCGCCCTGCTTGACATAATACAGCGCAATCACCTTCGTTCTAACATTCAAACTTCACTATCCTTAGGCTTGCAATATCCGCCTCGCGTAGGCCATATTCCCTATATTCGCCTCAGACCCACGCCTCCAGTCACAGGCGCACGGGATGGTTACCAATGAGCATCTCAACCTCGTTCCCGCTATCCGACTGGTCCGAGACGGTGGTGGCAGATCTGAACGGGGGATTATGGGCATTGGAGTTAAAAGGGTGTCTCTGTGCTGATAGGCGTGCGTTGAATCTACTCGAATTCAGCGATAAAGTAGCGAATGGAGCATCAAACCACCCACTCCATTTGCTTCCATATTGCCCACTACTGCACCTACATCGAACCCAGTCCCTTGAGCTTGAGCTTGAGGTACGGCACGTCCCGTAGCCAGGGTCGGTGTAACCTGAGGGTTTTCCGGAGCAAGAATTGCTTTCCGTTTGGTCTTGTCATGCTGGGCCTACGGTGCTTTCGGTCGATAGAAGCGTGCCAGAAATACGAGATCATCATACACCTTTAGCTTTTGATATTCTTTGTCGCGTTCTCGGACGGCTTCCTGGAGTGTGGCAGTTTTCCTTCTCTCCGTCTCCAGCTCTCGTTGCAGTTCTGCAGATAGCAGCGTCTAGCTAGAGTGCCATACTGTAAGCGATAGAAACACGTGTCTGCTAGCTTGTTACTCTGGAGACCGATCTCGCCGTTGGCTATTCCATAATCAGCGAAGCTGCAGGAGCAGAGTGAAAAATGTCCAAGTGATACGTACCGTCTCTGAAGACATTGTGAAGCTCTTTCTGCATCTGTGTGTTCTTCTCATTGACGCTCCGAACGACTGCCTGCTGGAAGGAGCTCGATTTCGTGTTCATCTTGTGACGGTGATCACGTTCACTAGCACGGAAAACCTCCTGTTCCCGGTGTAATTGCTACTGCCAGAACGACATTGCCCTGTAAACGTTCAGCGTACGTACACAAAGGGGCTGGAGCGGCTCACCTGCTACGTATCTCCAGTATAACGATAGGTTACAGCCCAGAGAGAACTGACTAGCATATATAAATGTCAGACTTCGTCCTTTCTCACGATATATGCGCATATACTCACTGTTTTATAGTCATTGGTCGGATTTAATGAACACACCTGCAAACGTCTTAATTACCACTGATCCGGATGTAGCGAAACTTATACGCACGACTACATCGTCCCTAAATCGAAAAAAGACTGTCAGTACGCCGCCGAAGATGCGCCACCGAAGAACACACGGCTCAGTCAGCGAAGTATCGAAAGCTTCAGCCAAGTCAGTAGTGCAACGCAATATAATCAACTTTGCTCAGTACCTGGACATAATCTTGATGCATCGAATAGTTCATTGGCACACTGGATCAAATAGGACTTCGTTGATTGTCCGAGCATCACAAGGTGATAGGCTCAAGCCGCAGAATATATGGGAGCCTGCAGTATAGTGATGAAAACATGTAAGTATAGTTGCGCGTGCTTAGGCTACTTATCGTACAGGTTGTCTACCACAGCACAGACTCAGTACATCGAAGCGATCAAAGCAATTCCAGGTACATACCACGACAGCCTTCTCTGAGAGGATCTTCCGACAATTTAACCTATTGCACTTCAGGTTGTCCATGTCTGGTTAGAGGGTATACGTGTAGTGCTGATGTGGTTAGAAGACAAGATGTAGTATGGTTCCCGACGTCCGTCCAGTAAGTAGCTGTGCCCGAACGCGGTCGGCGGGGCGCGTCATTATGTCGCGCCCACATGGGTTATTAGTAACGCTTTTCTATCCGCAACGTCGACGCAACAGCACGACAAAAAAGTCCGTACTATGATCAATGGAGTATATGAAAGCAATACATACGAAGATGGCATGAGATAATGGTTCATATCGGCGCGCAATATTTCTGGAATAAACATAATATAATGAGAAATTAGCAAAGTGGGATATCAAAGTAGAGTGACAGAACGCGACATGATGCATGATGCATGATTAAGGGCGCCATACTGGCTGCTTGCGGTTATGTGCCAGTGAGGTCGCATGGCGTGGTACCGGTGGCCTGGTGGGGGTCTCTGGTTTTGATGATATGTAACGGAGAGCCCGGTGAGGAAGTTTTAATCGTATGAGGGCTCGTACCACTGGGAGTAGACAATGCGAATGCAGGAATGAATGGCAATTGTGATTCGGGAGTGTGTGGAGGGAGTGGGGAGGCGGTGCGCTTTGTCTGACATAGCTTGAGCTAGAATCGCGGAACTGATCCATTTCTCCTCCTGCGCCTTCTTATGCGGCGGGGATTCGGTCAGAGGAAGTACCCGGAATGAATCAGCAAAATGCTCCTTGATGAACCTGGATGATATTCAGTACATACAGTGCGTGACGTCCCTGCCCAGTAACTCACTTGGGGGCTCAGTCCAGCCACCGCCAACTCTGACCATGACCGTCTGAGAACGAAAGGTTCCGACAAAAACATAGCTTGGGATCATCGTCTCCGCCGAGCCAGTATTTGCCGCTTTGGTCCTTCCAAGCCTCCGCTATGGCCTTGACGTTGATATTAACAGGGAGGTTGTTGGTGACGTCGCCAACAGCCATGTCCAGCTTGTTCTTCGGGTTCGGCACGGAAGGCTTCTTCCTGTGCCAGACGACTTTCTCGGGGCGGAGACTTCGGTACGTTAGGGAATGGCTGACGGGGAGCTCGTGACCAGGTTGGCCGACTGGAGGAGAGAGATGAACGAGGAGCGCGTACACTCAAACGAGATTGAGACCGCGGCATGTCAGTCACAAGAGGTGGGACAACTCGCTCATGGCTGCTTTGTCCGGTCCTGGCACGGGGACGATTGCCTGGTGCACGAGCCGCGCTCCCTGGTGAAGGAGTTGCCCGATGTGGAGACTCGCTGATAGTTGAGATCGATGCATTGATACTCGAAGAGCGTTGCCTAGAGGCGAATGTAGACGTGTCTAACCGTGAGCTTGTGACGGGAGTGGTGGTCGAAGGATTAGAGACAGAACGAGTGGTTGAAGCTCTACTTGATGACCTGCCAGGTGCCACCGAAGATTCTCGCGAGATGGAACGCCTAGGAGTCGGCGGAGGAGCAAGCTATTTGCTACCCAGCGGGGCTTTGGAAAGCCGGAGATACGATGGACCAGATTTTCTCTGCTCTGTCCGCTTCGGAAGCGGAGGAACAGGAGAAGGCGCGATGGACGCTCTGCTCGTAGGACCAACGCTCATCGCACTGGGAGGGCGGGATTTGCGACCATTAACATGATCGTTACCCATGGCTTGTAACTCCTCCGATGTCTGTGTAATACGGTCACATTCCGACGTGATGCGGCTGTCCCCTGTAAGTGACTTCGCATGAGAGATCAACCTGTGTCAGGAAGCTAAAGACGACAGATGAGAATTAGCACCAGGTAGGCGTGATCTATAGAGCTCTGTACAAAGCATACCTTTGGGATACAGGCTGCGTGATGACAGGCTCCAGAGTTGGGACGCGATCGAAAGTACTTTGACTGGTTGCCAGATACAGCGGCCATAGGGCTGCAGTGCCGAAGTTCGCCAGGTGCGTTGAGTCCGACCAGAGCATCAGCGCACAGACAACACGCTCTAACGTGCACCCTGGCTCAGCGGGAAGCTTTTGTACTTCTTCGTGTGCTTTGATAAAGGCATCGCTGGAATAAATCTCGTCATAAATGCGTTCGGTATGGTCGGGAGATCGCTGCCAGAGATGGCGAAAAGGAAGATAGTGGAACTGCGTAGCATGGGTGTCGGACCACGCAGCTTTTATGATCTCTGTTAGTGAGCGGTGAAAGAGGCCCGGGATGTCAAACGTGGGAATCGGAGGATCAGGTGGATTGGCATCTGGTCGGTGTGGAAGCCCATCAGGTACGTTGATATGAACTGTCGACTCTTTCCAGCCGTCTTGAGAGCTGAACGTTGAACAGCGGCGGAGCAGCGGGGTCCGAGTCAGAGGTGTTACATGCGAGGCCATCAAGAGCTGCTGTCTCCTTCTTCGCGCTGAAGTCTGCAAGATCACGGGTGGCAGAAAGCGGCTGAGATCGGTGACGGGTCGAGTAGAGTCGAGGTATGCAAAGCCACAAGCTGCAGAGAACTTTGCGGCCAGAGAAGTCGCCGGCTCAGGCGTCGAAAACACCTGAGCCGTTGCAACGAAGCCCTGGCGCGGTGCTCACTGCATCTCGCAGCGATTAGGACCTGAGGAAGGGACAGGGAGGGTCTGAGTGAGAAGGCCTCGCGTGACGGAGAGCTTCATGGTGGGTGGCAGAATTCGCGAAAGCGTAGCAGGTTTCTGCCAGCTGCAGGTCTACGGTCGCCGTTGCCTGCCATCCAGCAGGTATTCACGTGAGAGCCAACCATGTGGTAGTTTGATGGCGCCTAAATCGGCAACGCCCTCACAGTGGCTCATTATAACGTTCTGGTTTTAGCTGTCATTGCTTTATACTTTGAGAAGTACAGTAGTAGTAGTATCATGTATATTAACCGCTTGTGATAATATCATACCCGAATTACAACACAAATTAAATGCTCCTGCACGAACGATCATGTCATTCGACGTCTCGCGAGGCCTTGTCGTTGCGTTCAGGCTCGCTCAACTACGCGTTTCCCGCCTCTAAGATTACTATAGACATAATAATTGGAAGGTAAAGCTGTAAAAATGTGTATTGGTCTCATTCAGAACATACCCTACATGCGCAACACTACCGGGCTGTCTACTGTAACATGAATGTATAAATGAACGACATGTAACCGTACTTACAATCAGATTGCGAGCACTTGAGCCACGCCCGCCTCATGCACGCTGCTTAATAATGGACGTCGCTACCGGTGCCTTTACTTCCACTGGACACCGCGTTGCATCGTATAGAGTCCTATAGTATTAGCTAGGCCGTACCGTTTGATTGGGAGACATAAAAGTCAGCGAACCTGTCAATGTTAAGTATAGTACAGCGCGCATGATGCATCTACTTAGATGTCTGTCGCGTATTTATCAAGCTTCTTGCGAAGAGGTTGGTCAGCACGTATCCCTACTGTGCTAAGCATAAGTGCCAGCTCCCCCGCCGTCTTGACCCTCTCGTCCGGGTCATACGCTTCTCCCTCCAAGAGCTCCTTCACTGCTCGAGCAAGGCGGCCCTTAGGGAGAGTTTTATCTCCCTTGACTGGTGGCTTCTTCTTCCCCCCCTTCTTATTGGCAGGACTAGCAAGCAGAGGTGCAATGACCTCCGTCCTGAATCTCCGCAGAGCCATCGACGACAGAGGGACAATCCTATCCGGCGGACTCGCAGCCTCCGCACACGCCTCCGTCCTCGCCAGCACGTCTGCCGGTGCACCCTCATACCACCCCCACTTCTTCAACTCCTCCACCCTCTTCTCCTTCAGCCGCTTCTGAATCACGTCCCGAGCGTTGTTCTCCTGCAGGGACTTTGCAACCGCGTCAAAAAAGTCTGCGAGTCGCAACCATCCCTTGTCCTCGTCGACTGCCCGTTTCACATAGTGTCGGTTCACATAGTTGAGGAGTCTGTTGACTGACTGTGCGCCGGCAGAGTACCGATGAAAGCAAGGGAGGAGATAGTGGATGAGGTCGCCGTCATCGTGAGGTGCACCAAGCAGGACCTCCTGAGCAGCGTCAGCGTAGTACCGGTCTAACTGCTCGTAAAGACATGTTCCACTAGGTTTGGCATCTTGCTGATTGCAACCAGCAACTACTTTGCCGGACGAAGGGGGAGGAGGTGCGTGGGGTAAGCCTGAGTCGGCTTGGGCGGTTAAGTAGTTATAGACGGCTGTGTGTATGCCCATGTGGTATGACATCTCGATATTTGGTGCCTTGGAATCGTTGCTGGTAGGTCCACGGACAATGTGGTCTAGAGCTGGCTGAAGGTACCCCCACAGTGCTGGTAGGGAGGCGGAGGGGTTTGCGCTCCCGGTCGAGGGGTTCGGAAGAGGCTTCACATGCTTCACAGCCTGGCTTGTGATGACTGGAGTGTTCTCATCTGGTGATTTGTCGCCCGACATAGTGTAGCAGTGTGTACCCACTGGTCACACGAACAGTAGTTGCTGGCGAGAGGGGCGTTTGGTGGTCAGTGCGAGACATGTCCAACGCTGGTAAGTAAACGCGATCACGTGGCAACACACCAGGCTGCGAGCGGCGCTACCTTTGCTTGATCAGTGACGTATTTCAATCGCGCGTTGCAATCTTCTGACCAAATTCGCACATCGGGTTGCACAGGACTTCGAAGCCGTTTCAACTCTTTCATGGCATCCTTGTATTCCTGTGTATTATCAGGCAGCACACGTACGAGTCTTTATGTTCTGGCTTCGCTGACTACTCACCTTAGATTAGCACATGTCGGGCAGATACACCGACTAGCATGGAGACCTTCTCAAACAGGCTTGCTCAGACAACTTGCAAGTTGCAGCGAAGATGGTACATTGAAGGTATTAGAAGTCCGTATCGAGGGGTAACAAGTAGATTTTGGCCAATATAAATGTCGTGAAAGATGAGAGCGAGAGATCATGCACGAGAGCGAGAGATCATGCACGAGAGCGAGAACAGAAAGAGAAAGACTACTAGGTACAGTATGCGACGACCAGATCCGCGTCCGGCTCGCGATAGGGAAACAGTCAGCAGGATGTTATGGGTAAGAGGGTATAACACAGTAAACGGGAACACGCATCTTGACGTAAACGGGGTAACGACGTGAACAAAACCAGAAAGCAAATGGTAAGGGTACACAATTTAGAGAGGCAACCAAGCTAGACAATGTCACGGAGGCTGACCGGAACTTCGGGCTGATCAGGGCTGTTAGTATACTCGTGACGGCGATTTGGAGAAAGGAAGCTTACACATTTAATCCTGTCAGAGTGGTGTCAGAATATGCACTTATCAAGATAATTGTGACGATGCACTCACTTGTAAAAGCACTCTATAGAACGGAGCATCTCAACGTCTCCACCCGTGGCGGTGACGAAATTGACTACCACGCCGGGGCGTGAGTAATTGGCTGCCATGGCGGGAGCCACGCTGTGGTTGAGTGATAAGTGAAGCGAAAGATTCGAAAAGCGAGACGGCTTACCGATGAGCATATTCCTCTACCGCTTTCGGCAAATCTATGGCGCGGTCAGAATTGAACATGCATGAGTAAATACTCAGCTCACCATAATTGATAACAAGAGGAACTTGTTGAACGTCGGGAGCCTTCACGACGACATCGTACACAACCAAGACTTTTGCTGACGACTGCCTGATAATACCAGTCGATGGGCTGCGGAACTTGTCGAGGGCAGCGAGTTTGGTTCCGGCATTCATGTCACTGTGCTGTAGCAATAGTAAATACCGAAATCACTGCACTCGAATCAATAACAACACACCAAGGGTACCACATCCATGTTGCGAGAGGTCAGCTTGTACACGACAGATTCGAGAGCCGTCAACCCTCCAACATGGATAATCGCATGCGAGATATCCAAATCGTCAAACAAGTCGGCGAGCGCGTCGAGCTTCCATTCACGAGCCTGGGCAGTTTCAGCACTCGTAGAGGCTCCTCGACCAGACCCAATGATACCCAATCCTTGTTGCGGCAACGTCGCGTCGGAACGTCCACCGCCAGCCGTGAAGGCAAGGTACAGATAGAACTGGCGCAGACCGCGGGCGCCCGATCCCCTGTCAGTGTGCGTGACGTTGCCGTCTCGTCTAACCAGAACTCGGACGGGCTCTCGCAGCTGGATGCTCGTAGCGAGGTTCAGCACGTCTTGCGGGACGGTGTTGGAAAAGAGCGCAGTTTGCCTGTCCACCGACAACGAAGTTCCGTTTGCGTTATCAAACCTGTCGAGCGAGGTAGTGGACCCGATGGTAGAGTATCTCCTACCCAGGCTAGACGGGTTGAGTGACGACGTCGATCCATTACCTTCTAAAACAGAGCACATCGACCCGTTCCCGGTGGCGTTATTCGCGGACCTGGACTTCGGTGGTGGCAGCATCTTCACGATCGTAAACACGAAGTCTTGCAAGTTTCTCGCAATGAGCTGATCAACCTCGTCCAACACCAAAAACCTGACCTCAGCTCCCGAAATTCCTCCAGGGCTGGTGAACAGCGCATGCAGCTTCTGCGGCGTACCACACAAAATGTGCGGCATGTTCTGGTGCAACAAACGGAGTTCCTGGGCGAGATCGTTGCTGGCAGACGATGCGCCAACTCCCAACGCAGAGCGAACGCCTATAGGACTTCCAATGTCGCGAATCATACGCTGTGCTTGTGTAGCTTGGTCTACTGTCGTCGAAATCATGACGACTAGCGGCCCACGTGGGGGTGCCTGGGCAGCCGTGTGAATGAGGGCGATGTGAATGGCCGGAATGGCATATGCAGCAATTCGTTCTTGGGTTGGAGGTGCCTGGGCGATGATATCTGACCCCCTCAGGAGGAAGGGCAGTGCACGCTGCTGGATCTTGTTAGGAGGACCCACCCTGGATAGATAAACATAGAATTCAGCGACGCGTCATCAAAACCCACGATACGGTGAACAGCGAAGATAATCCAGATGCACTTACCCAAACGCACTGAGCGACCTCAACAGATCCGGTGCCAGGGCCAACTGATCCCACTTTGAGATAGTTGGTCCACCGTTACGGGACGATGCGCTCGTGATATCCGTCTAACAAACGAATGAACGGTACGAGTTAGTTCAGCAGCTCAACAGATATGACGGATAGGAATGGTGTGTGAGTGTGAGCTGGAGGCGAGCTTACCGCAGATGAGTCTCTCCGTAGGATAGTCGCCGCGACAGATCGGCGTTTGTCCCGGTAGCCACCATCAGCTCGTCCCAGGCTACCAGCGGGTGAGTCATTGCCCCCGCCACGGAGGGGTGGGATATCGAGATTGCCAGCGGACCACGTGCGTGAGGGGGGTCCTGGGATACGCGGAGACTCCGCCGGAGAGGGCCTGTTGGGTATGCCGTGGCCTAGTGAGCCGGATGGTACGAGGCTGCCTCTGGGGAGGAGATCGTTGGGAGACACGCCAGTCGGGAGAAGGGGAGGTGTGGACATTCCATTTGTGATGTTCGCGAGGTGGTGGTCGACAGCGGCGGATAGGGAGCCAAAGCGATTGGTAATGGCGGTGATGTCGTCTAGGGGGCCAGCTTGGTTGGGTGGGATGCTGCCGATAATGGAGCCACGCGGGCCGCCGTCAAGTCCGCTGAGGTCTGGCGTCGAAAACGACGGCGCAGAGGAAGGTGCGAAGGGATTGCTGAACTCGGGGACGGCGTTCGTCGCTGGGGAAAGTAGTCTATCCACCAACAAGTCAACCTTGCGCCCGATGTCCACGAGCTCGCGTTGGATGTCTCTTATCGCGAGGCTCTCGTTACGATCCATCCGATTGAAGAGTTCGTGAATGAGGGGTGAGCACTTGAGTTGAGACTCGAGGCTGGTCGACAGATCAATGCTAGGAGCAAACATGCTACCAGAGTCCAAGGATGATGCCGGTGACGACGAGACGAAGTGTGTTTGGGCAGACGTGAACGAGGACGTCCTCGAACCCATTTCTACGGCCACGGGCGGGGTATTCAGTCTATCTCTTGCGCGGCTCATAACAGCATTGTACTGCGCGTTTTGTTGATACAGCCCATTCGTATGTGGCCTTCCCAGGTGGTTGTCGCCATCTTGCGGGATTTCCGGGATAGCCGACATACTCGACTCCCTAGCCAGAGACCTCGCGAACGCCCTGTTCGCCTCTTCCCCAAACCTGTCTTGCCTATCTTGTTGGCCACCTAAAGCAGGAGGTTGTCGAAAGGCCGTGAGCTCGTTGATAGTCGACTGGAATTCGTTCAAGCTCCCGTTACGCTCAATGCGCTGGTGATCGTGTCCGTCTTGGGAAGGCGGACTTGGCGACGATTTGACAGCTCCAAACTCTGTCGGGGAGACAGAGAGGCCACTCGACGTTGACGCAGATGTGGCGAAGCGTTCGCGACTGATGCTGTTCTGGCGGTGGTAGCCCATCCCAAGGCTCCCTGGACCGATAGAGCCCATCGTACTAACACTCTCGCGCTCGTCTCTGTCTTCTGCGGGCTTGTACTGACCTCCACCAGGGAAGAAAGGGCTGGACGCGGGGTTTAGCGAGGGGATGTTTGACACCGTGGCCATGGCTTGCGAGGGTTCCCTTTGAGGTTATCGAGAGACTTGCTACGATCAACTAACCACGGCAAGACACTACTGGCACATGGACGGAGAACACAGCAAATGTCAGCGACTAATGTTCAGTGAGCGACAACGGCGCAAAGGGTTGGAGGTGCGGGTGCGGGATACGGGGTGGGGGAGCTGCCATCATTACTAATGTGAATCGGCGTACACACCTATGAATCCTGTAGTGATTCGCGAGTCTACAAGTACGCTCTCATCCAGACACAGCTTGCAGGCGACGGAAGACGGTGGCAAGCAGGAGTCGGTCGTGGAGGGAAACAGCGAGGAGAGAACTCGACTGATGTGGTTTCGGCCAAGCTTGGCTGGGGCTGCTGGCAGCTCTGACCGGCCGCCTAAAATCACGCCTCAATTGATCTGACAGACTGGGGCACGCGTTGATACATGCCCAAAGCTCTTTATAATCTCATCAAAACGAGCGTGGTTGTGTTATATAAGAGGCTTGCTACGTAACATACAATGCGGTGCCCGCATAACGACTTGTCTTGTATGGCGGTCACGTGTTGATGTCGGCATCGCGGCTTCAGCCCCCGAGATAGCGATCGTAGCGTGCCGACAGCGGTTCAACTGCATGCGGACGGCCGTCGTTCGCGCCATCGCTGGACTTGGTGTTGATGTGACAAGCAACGCGCGGCCGCTATCACAGTGGCCATCGCACCACCTCCACCTGCCGTACTGCTCACGGTATCAGTAGCGGTTGTGGTGGTGGTCAAGCTACCCGGTGGTGGGGGAGGGACGGGGTACCCCGACGCTTGGTGACTAGGCGAGCTGAGCTGGTAATGATAGGTGGGGGCGGTCCTTGTTGTTGTTGCTGCGAAGGGGAAGGCGGAAGGGCGTGCGAGCAGATGTGATGAGACGTAGATGGGTAGTGCGGAGGTGCGGCAGAGGTAGGACCAAGAGGCGGGGGTGGGTGCGCACTGTTAGCGTAGTGCGGTGGTGGTGGTGCGGGATACGGGTACCCAGGTCGGCCTGCAGAGCTGTCTTGTCTCGTAGGCATGGAAAGACGCGCTGCACCACTGGTTCAGTCGTCTCCTCCCTCTACCCCCTCAAAGACTCCGACAACCAAAACGAAGACGCAGGCTTCATCGTCTTCTCCAATCTAAGTATTCGCACAGAAGGCAGCTACAAGCTCAAGCTCAGCTTATTCGAAGTTGTAGGGTACGTGCTTTGACTCTTTTGTGCCCTTCATAGCCTCACAACCTCTCAGCTCGAACGTGTACCACTGCAAGTCTATTTTCTCTGCTCCGTTTTACGTGTACACCGCCAAGAGAGACGACAACGGGGGACGGGCGCGAGAGGGGGGTCCAGAGGCTCGGTACGATGTGGAAGTTGAAACCGAGGCAAAGGATACACCAATATCAAAGATGGAACACAGGTCAGTCCGACACTGAGCAGACCATAGCACTCGTGGTCTGCCCGGTGTCGTTTTTTCGGTTCTCAAGGTGTGAATGGGATCATCCTGGGCCTGAACCAGAGTTCTCTCTCCAGCCTCATTCCAGTCCCAGGATTCAAATTTGCAGTGTAAACAGACAAAGTGACGGTCGTGGTAGGGGATATAGAAACGATACTAATGCAGCTCAGAAAACACTCACAGAATGTCCCTGTCATAGTGCTCAGAGGGCAGCGTGGCATGTATGAACTGATGTTGTTGTTCCTCGTCCATGGCTGCCTAATCCGACACTTACGACCGCCCGACACACACGTACGAAGTTCTCACTTTTCTGCGACGAAGTTCCTGCGTCGGTCAGCGTATCCAAATGCGAGCTCTCTGTCGTCGTTGTGGCGCGCAACGTCGAAAGCGGGAGATGGTGAGTGTTGAGGTCAAGAGAGCGGTGACTTGAGATCCCGATTGGCGGTGCATGAACTTTCCTGGGCTTTGGGCGGCTACAGCGTTGCAAAGGATACGCTGCCATGATTGTGTCGGACAATGTCGAAAGCGGGAGATGGTGAGCGTCGAGGTCAAGAGAGCGGCGACTTGAGATCCCAATTGGCGGGCGGTTGTAGACGCAGGGTAATTCGTTGTCGTCTCGATTGAAGCTCGCGGTACACACTTTATCCCAGAAGACCCACGCAAACCCTAGAACCGTCACGGCAAAGACTAGTCACCCTAGAAGGCCACCCGTACAAGCCAGAACCGCGCAGAGGGACGATAGAGCCTCAGACTCACACACAGCAAGTCGTGCGAGGTAGAAAGGCGACCACGGCACCGTAGAAGTCACCGCGAGGACCACACGGAAGCGACAGGCGATGGGGGAGGTCGTCAGGCTATCGAGGACGGGAACAAGTCAGTTAACACTCCTTTGTACTTCAAATAGAACTACTCACCTCAGAACCAGCCATCCGATCACCCACCTCGTCTGCACGAGCGACTCCCTCGTCAGGATCGACTCAGGATCAGAGCAAGAGCACTTACCAAGACCACACTGGTGAGAGAACACCACGAACCAAGTTACGTCGACCGTCAGAAGCCAGGAGATCAAGTCCGAGTTAACTCGTGAGCCAGCCACGTCGAGAAGATCGAAGAGCCGATGGACCAAGTCGAGGGAGGGCGCACGATCAACGGCGGAGGGGAGGCGGGATAGATGATGTAGAGGCAGGACAGCGTCGTATTAGAGGGTTGATGGACGTCGGGCTGACGCCTTGCAGAGGAGGAACGGTGCTACGAGAAGATTCGACCGGTGCGTCAGCACCACTACCACTGACTAACGCAGCAACTAACGACTTACCTCGACCCTCATCCACCTCAGCCTGAACTCGTGCCCCAGCTACATTCGGAGTCGATCGAGTGACCACAACGAACGGGAGAAGAGACGGCGCTGAAGCTGCAAAGTGACCCCGCTCACCGGGCGTCGACCCATATAGTCAAGGCCTTGGCGTCGACGTCGACGTCGAAGAGTGTGCGCGAAGTTCGAACGGGTAGAAGGGAGGCTGGGAAGGGAGATAGCGGAGGAAGGGACAGACGGCCGGTGGAGGTCGTGTCGCCGGACGTCGATATATGAAATCGGGGTTGGCGAGGGTGTGAGGGAGAATGCACAGGAGTCGAGAGCTGGCGTTGACGGTGACGGTGCCGAGGGACTACTTTCGCGAGGAAGAGTACGGCGTGACTGTCAACGTCAAGGGTCAGCAAGTAAGTCGATAACTCTAGCGAGCTTCGAAGGCGACGTACTGACTTCCTCCAGCTCTGGAAGTCCTCTCGGACGCCGTGGAGAGCGAGACGACGAGGGCCACGAGAAGATACGGACTGGCAGCACCGAGACCCGGTTCGCGGGACGTCGATACGTCGTGTCGGGGCTGTGGGCAAGGGTCAGAAGGTACGTCAATAACGCTAGCGGGATTCGAGGCGACGTACCGACTTACTCCAACTCTGGAAGTCCTCCCGGACGCCGTGGAGAGCGAGACGACGAGGGCCATGAGAAGACACAGACTGGCACCACCGAGACCCGGTTTGCGGGCCGTCAATACGTCGTGTCGGGGCTGCTGGGGCTTCGGTGGGGTGGATTGGCCGGGCGGAGAGAACAGGGTGGATGTGCTGGGGCTGCAGAGGTCAAGAGGTGAGTACACAGGATCAGGTTGGCTAGTGAGGCATTGACTAACACGTACATCTATCCGAAGTCTACGATGAGTCGTTCGCTCCTCGAATACGCGGTCGCATATCAGCTACGGCAACGATGAAGAGTATAGAATGTCAGTACGAGCCGGGGACGGGAAGGATCAAGAAATTCGTACAAGACTTGGCCCCTCTGGGGCGGCGATGGGACCTCGTTCGTCGGGCGTTCGAATATGGTGACAATGCACCGCGGGGAGAAGACAGTGGCCTATGGGTGCCGTTAGAAGGTGTGCAAGCTCACCGCACGTGGGTATGGTTCGCGGGACGTCGATATGTCGTGCCGACGCGGCGGGCCACGACGTGAGGATGTACGGCGAGTATCCTGGTCGCTGGACGGCGGCGACGAAGCTAGAGTGTCGAACCTGCCGACCTGTTAACTCATGTGCTAAACCAGGAACCGAGCGAAGGAACCTACCTGCCCCAATACCTCGGTCACCGGACGGCGTTATATGGTGTCGAAGTTGGAAGAGATGACAAGACGATGGGCCAATGGACGTAGAAGACTGGTTTCGCGGAGACGTATTGGGAGGCTCGAGCGCGAGCAATGTTGAGGGAATGTAGGTGAGAAGTGCGGGGCTTGCGGCGTTGAGGTCGACAGAGGCCTCGATGGCATAGTGATATGACCAGGCCCAGGATAGAACGTGTTAAGAGAACTGTCACGCGGACAAATTAGCATGCATATAACTGACGACAGCAGGTGACATCGCATACCTCGAATAACATACGCTCCGTATGGCTAGTGATCCGGTTTGGGGCTTAGAAAATAAAGGTAAGTCTATCATAACGTTCTCATAGTCTTTGATAAGAATTCTTGCGTACCGAATACGCAGGATACCCGCTTTTGGACTCCGAATATAGGAGCGACGAGGTAATTAAGACGAGTAGCCGCTAAAAAGAAAACATGTAAGTATATGCTCTACATAGACGCATATATTTTGTACCTCCAAACGAGGGCCATCCGTCCATCTGCGTGCCAACATACGAAACGTCAATATCGACTTGGAACGTGTGACAAGGCGAAGTAGGATGCGTACCGTGATAGTCCATCGCACATATAACGAGTCTATGATCACGCGTCGCGTGAGAGAGGACGGTAAGTGTCTCGAATGTCTGCAAAATCTTCGGTCAGTATCTGATAACAGAACAGGTAGCCTTCGACTCTTGTGCGAGCCGTTCAAAAGACTTTACGTGTCTACTTTTCAGTCGGCACCGCTGCATATAGCCACAGGTGACGAGCGGTGTACTCGCTATGGTGGCGTACCCTGAAGAGGAAGAAGAAATAAACTCACCTAGAGGTGGCTCATGCTAATGCATGGTGTGCAGCACTACCGCCCTGTGTCTCTAGGTCGGGCAACCCATTAAGGTTTGCAGATTAAGGGAGGTGCACATGCATGCCGGTGAGTGGCTCGGCCAACCTGACTTTCACTATGACGTTGTTTAATTCGCACTCCCATCTAGGCTATGGGTCGAGCTCCGCTCCGTGTCACGCCCTGACCAAGGGTGTTCGAGGATGTGGATAGTTTACGGCGAAGCCGTTGCAATTAATGTGCGTTGAATATTTGTGGCCGTAATTGCAGAATTCTCACGTTGATTCGCATACTTATTTTTATTCTTGGGATCTAGACGAGGCCGTCAACACATCACTGCTACAGGATATGTCAACTATTCTGAAAGTTCCTTATCTCAAGCATGCGAGCGAGATCCTTCTTTTGCTGTGCTTTCGGAGGTGAGGGTTATTGAACCGGATCATTTACACAGTCAGTGTTCCGAAGTGCAATTCTTTCATGGGATGTGAGCTGTTTCTGTCAGATACTCACCAGTTTTAACGTCAGCAGTGACCCCAATGAAGAACGCTAACTGTCTGTAAAAGGAGGTTCATATATGCCGCCTGCGACGGCATGGACCGCATGGTAAGCCAGCCATGCCATGTATATTTGCGTTGACTTTCGAATCCCTAACATGACTATCTATTACAAATTTATTGTAGATGTATATATTGGGTACGTCTTGGTGCTACGACGAAGAAATGTGAGACCCAAAACTTCGGACCCAGAGAGCTTTCCCTGCGTGCGCCATACGGACGTCACATATTGAGGTTAAGGTTACGTTTGAATTCGAGGAGAGTAACAATCTGGTGAGTTCGCAGAACCTAACGTCGTCGTTAAATTATACGCTCAATGCAACCTAGAAAACAAAATTTTCTTCCATCCCGATCCCATCTTCAGTGCACTACATGACAAGCCGGGATACTAGTCTCGGAAGGTTCGCGTCATCCATAGAACTTGAATATATGCGCTTCAAGTATTGATAACTGTATTGGCCGATTGTGGGACGTTCGGACGTGGGTATGCAGGTGTCAAAGTCAATTGTGTTGGCATTCGTGTACTTACTAATACCATAGCAGCCAAGCGGACATGAACGACAATTATTATCCCTGCCTCGTCGTTGATACAGAGCTTGTGCACTCCAAGTATCTGGACTTCTACCTTCAGTCTCATGCAGGGCTACTCAAGCACGGTTAATACACTTTTAGGTGAGCTATCAATAGTGTTAAAGACGCGGGCAAGGAGAAGATTTAAACGGACGTAAGATCGCGATGCAGTATGTCAGCTGTGACTGACGGGGAGTGCACTGAAGGTGCACGATGTCGTCGACAGCATCTAATGTCATGGTAGAATACATTGCAAAGAATGTTTGGATGATATTGAACATGTGCGTAGCTACGGCAAAGCTGTTCTGAAAGCTCGAGGACATTGAGATAAGTGGCGATCACGGGCGTCCAACCTAATCATTCGGCCTCCGCGGATTTGCCGAAGGTTCGTCTTTCTCGTTCTCCCATCATGTCCTATGTTCTGATTAGCACATCTATCTGTTCTTACTCTTCTTGCCCGCCTGTCTTTGTGAAGCTCCTGTATCTTTACGAAAACCAAGGGGTGGCAAGAATGTGATAACACAAATATGTGAAGAGAGGCGAGTGGTCGGAAGGCAGGTCGGATGACGTTCAAGTTGTGTGCGTGAGGTTTTCTGGAATCCGTGAGTTCATTTCGATAGAATCTTCACTTTATACTTATCGTCTTGTAGTGTACGAGCATTCTGTTTAGTATGCAGTTATAGTCCTCTGATATCGCATGTTCTGCAGCTTCGGTGCATCTGCGATAAGTAATCCCACTCCCATTTCCTCAAGGTGAGCCGCAACAATCGAGACTCAAGTTCTCACCACATATATCAAGCGATACAACCCCAACGAAAGCACTCTATATATGAGCAATTTCTATCATAACCTATTCATTTCGTACCAGTGCTGATGTGGCATCGCGTTCTCCGTCGAGCGGCAGACTGCCTGACCACCAGACCACTAGACTGCCAATCCCGATGCGTTCCGACGTCCGTCGCTGGTGTTAACACGAGCTGGGCCATAACCTCTTGGTACGTGTTTCTACAGGGAGTGTATTGGACACAAGCTGAGGTGTGCTCCGTATCGAGAGTGGCCTCTAACTTGCCAATAATCTTGAGTTCCAAAATCGCGTCTGAGTCGACGCTCGAATACTTTGTTTGTCGTTCGCAAAGTCTGCCCCGGTCCTGGACAATTATCTTTATTGAGTTTTTTAATAATGTTTGAAACGTTCTTGGTGAGTACTACTTGACCGGTATCTTGAGTATTCTGACACGGGGTTTTCACTTAATCTCAGGCTGGGTATATGCGCATAAACTCGAAACGGGAGGTGTGTAACCCTTATGATCAGCGAGCGAAAGTTGAACTGGCACGTTGTTTTATGTTTTCTCCAGGCGTGTTACCATAGCTATGATGGATAAGCTAGCTCGGGTAAGCATTTGGCTTATTATCGTGTTGTGCCATCGGCTTATCCTTTGTAACTCTCTATTATAGCTTCGCACCCGTACACTGGGCCTTGTACGTTTGGTCCCTCAAATTGTTTTGGTGAGCTACCAACATAGAACCCACACGCGTCACGGTCTATCTACTTCGAAGAAGCATGGCTCATATTGATATGGGCCCGGTCTGACAGTAAGCATGCCTCTGTTACCCTCGAGCTCTCGGGCCTCTTCCGAGCAAACCGATCGCATGTTATCATACCAGTCAATCACCCTAGATCTAGACTCTACGATAACGGCAGTATATAAGCTAATAAAAGAGAACAATAAGCAATTTTCCTACATCTCGTTTGGTGGCTCTTGCATATCTCGCATGTGGCAGAGCCTCGCTTTCAAATTTCAATAGATGAGAAGGCAGGCGCGTTGATCGACGTCACGCACCCCGCGGGTGCGATATTCGAGAAACTCCCCTCAGATGTTGACGATTCAAATATTCAAACCCCAGATATCAGAACACCAATACGCCGGACTACTCGAGGACCGCAAGCATCAGGAAGTCCGTTGAGTTAACAGACGAGCCGCATCACCGAAAATGTTGTGGCGCTACAGTGGCAAAACAGGCAACTCAGTCGTCGTTGCATGATTTTCCGGGCCATCTCGAACTCTTCTTTCGGAGCCTCCAAGAAGCACCTCTTGCGTTGATGGATCCCTGAGCACTGACAGTGAGCATGCTTATGATGCCGTTCCTTTGGTTAAACAAACTCACGTGCTATCAGGTAGATTGCGCCAGATGCTGTACATTATTATGTACTATCTGTGGCTCACTCAATGTACGATTAACAAGAAGGAAGGCAAAACGAACATAAAAGGTCTATTATGAAGCCCGCAATCTCGAGGAGCCCGTATTGCGTATGGCCTGGCCAAAGCTCAATGGTAACGCTACCAGCTGTTACGAACGTGCATTCACAATCTTGTAGGGATTCGATCGCAGATCTGTAAGTGACGGACGGAGTGCTATCAGCAGTAAGACGTAGTATTAATATACTGGTACAAGCAGCAAATGTATTATGAACTGTGGTACTAGAGGAGCCTTTGCGAGCACTGCAAACACACCCGTACATATACAGGAACCTTCGGGAAATATTCGGCTGGCATTATGTGAGAATCAGAAACTGTACGACCACCCAGCGACGACAAGAAACATATCTATGTGCCCATTGCGTACGACTTAGACTACGCAGACGTCATTATGAGAACACACAAGACATGATTACCCTTTTTAGCGAATTTAGTTAGGGTTAGCCACACATCGCAACAAACAATAGCGCATAAAAAGATGACATTTCCAAACAAGAATTAAGTCTAATCAATCGTATGTACTAAACTAGAGACACAAAAACCGACGGTCCATGGGCATACAGAGATTCAACCGCATGACAACACCATCAGCGCGCGCATGACGGAATGCCTGATTCGCACTCTCATTATCCCGAAAAGTCCTCCACAGTGCACCCTCCACCCCAACAACCAAAGGACCTGCAAGAAGCCTAGCAACAACAACTTAACAAAAATCATTAGATACCACAGCGAGACACGCACCAAGAACGATAAACACCGGGAATGATGCCGCGAAAGACGACAATGTAGCCACGAGTGGGTAACAACGACCCCTGCAAGTACCAGTAGTCCGCCTCATGCACAGGCACCGCTATCTCGCATACGCGACGATCGGGGCCCGGTTCCCCTCGGACCATGCGACAGTAACCCCCATCCGCACAAACAGCCTCCCAAATATTTCGGGCCTCTTCCCTTCCCTCGAAGCTCTGGTAGATAGCCCACTCACATCCAGCAACATGGCGACTAGCCTCCCTCCTGTGTACACTATTAGCATAAGCAATCGTCACAGAAACAGGAACATACCAAGTCCTGTACACTCCCGGGGCCCAACCCCACGCAACGACGAAGAAATGATCTTGGAAGCACGGATGCGTGTAAATAATACTATCTATGACAAGCACCATTAACAACAAATGTAAGGAATGTGCGCAAAAGCCTTACCTGGTACGGGAGGTGCACGCAGAAGAGGAATAGAGGGTTCATACCGCATCGGCCTTACTGCGAAGGGTGGACGAGACACGACATCATCTTGCTGATGAGTCGGCGAACGTGGCACTGCAGGAGTCGACGAGGACGAGGGACGGCGAGTTGCTGGGCTCCACACGAACGACGACGACGACCTTAGAGATGAAGGACGAGGAAGAGTGGCACGCGACAACGTCGAGGGGCTAGCAACATGCTGGGACGGAGGAGGAGACCCAACGAGCGGAGGACTGACATGGGGGAGAACAGGAATATTAATGGAGGAAAGGGCACGCGAGGTTGGGGGTTTTATATCCCTAGAGCGGGGCAGGCTGGGGTGAGCTGCCACGTCAGCGGACGATGCCCACCCGTGTTGCGATGGAGATGACAGCGTCGGCCCTTCTGGGCGCAATGTGATATCGGGGGTGATCTCCGTAGCGATCACTGCTGATTCCGATCTCAGGGATCGTGTTCCAACCCGACGCAAGGGCAGTGGTGTGGGCACGTCGATGCCCGTTTTGGCTTGTGTGGTCGAATGATGTGGGGGCGAGATCTTACTGTTCGGCGCAGGCGTGGATAACGTCCGCCGAATACTGGGAAGAACAGAGGTCGCCACTCTGCCTGGTGCTTGGCCGGCGTTGGACTCCGCGACGACAGCGACAGTTTTCTTGTCGGACGGCGGTGGATGTAGTGTAAGGTCCTGCAAGACATGATCGAGGGGCGTAAAGCGAGATGGCGAAAGAATGAAGTCAGTGTCGCTGAATCGTATGTGAGGCGATTGCTTCTCAGTAGCGGTGGCAGACCCTGTCAGCCATGCTCGAGTCACATCGGCCGATGATGGACGTGAAAAGGATAGTCCAGGCGGGTGCCGAGGAAATGCTGCACGCAGTTTGAGCATAAATACTGAGACAGTGATTAAAAAATAAACATACTGGCCGGGACGAGCTGGGGACCACGCGAGACCGTCGAGGACTCAGGCTGATCGTCTTCACACCGGTCGTCCGTTGTGTGCATGCTGTCGAGGTCACTGTCGGTGCGTGCAACTTCATCCTGGCCATCGTCGGAGCTGCTCTCTTCGAGGACGTCCTCCAGCCTCGGTCGGCGGTCTTGACGACTCATGGTGCGAGAGGTTAGGTGAAGGTTTGCCAGCGAACCAGGTCTCGCCTCATATCAAGTCGCGTAGCGGAGTTGAGCGGAGAGTTCGAATGTCATTATCAGCTGACCGTGACGTTCGGGTTGTTCGACTCAGATCTCGGGCTAAGATCCACTAGCGGTGACAGCAGTCACACTATTGTAACCTGTGGGCGCGAAAGACAAATTGATTAGGCAAGTTCGGGACGACAGCGGGAGGTACAAAGCACAAAGCAAAACAAGCCGTGCGTAGCGCAAGCGAAGCAATTAAAATGATGCATACGAGGCAGAGAAATCGAGTGTAAGGATGAAGGGATAACCGCTGATGAATCCAGACGGACTGAACACATACCGCATGATGAGGACAATCATATCCTCCTCTGACGAGGACAGCACAACGATTTGTACACCCTTATGTCGCGGCATCCTGCACGTGAGGGCGCTCGGCAACCTCCGACCTTCGACTCGCGCACTTCCGCGCTCTTTCCTCGTTACTTCTCTTCAGCAACTTCTCCTCCTCTCAATCGTATGCGCCACCCGTAACTCGACAAGACACTGGTGCCTCGGTCTGCCCCCTCAGTTGACACGTCATCTTCCCTTCGCTCGTGTTGCGGAAAGTCTTACACGTGTCATCTGGTATACTCACCTCAGAGGTAAGCTGACTGTTACAATTCGTTTATATACGCAACTCATCTCGTCTTTGTGTCAGGTGTTCTAGCATGTTGGTGGAGTGCTACGTCGGTGGTCGCACGTTGTTCGCATGTGTTGGGATGCATTAATAGAGGGATGGTCGTGGTAAATAGGTGAGTATTCTCCCCTATTGCGTTCAATCCACCACCATCATGTCCTCCGCCAAAAAAGCAGGCCCGAAGGTCCGGTATTTTAGCGGGGACTCGATGCCGCCGCCCTCCTCCTCTACCGTGCGACCCAAAGCCCGAGTTGTCATGCACGGCTCCAGCCAGTCTGGTTGCCAACCGCCCCGTGTACCTGTCGCCACGCCATCTCCCCGTCGCACCACAGCCAGTGCACTCAACAGGATCCCACTCTCGGTTCAGCCCGAGACGGACATCCTGGTCCCACCACAGGTCGCCTCCTCGCTTGCTAGACCAGAAGATGCACCTCTCGCACCCTTGTCTGCTGGACCCGAGCTCATGGCTTTGTTCGATGAGTATGCTGCCTCATACGGGATTGACATGGCATCAGTCGTGGGTGACGGAGCTTTGCTTCAACCTACGGCTATGGAGGTTGGCTACTGGCACGCTCTGGACGTTCTCCAGCCCATCTTTCGTCTCGACGAACATCTGTTCGTGATGCAGGACTGGGACGAGAAGGAGCATATGTTGGAAGTATGTAATCCGTGTCTATCTACTGTCTTCGTATGCTGACAGCTGCCTCAGATAGGTAGTTATTTTCATATAGTCCGCTTACCGCGCGGGCCAGACCACTACGGCATAGCATGTACCTGTGCTCAGTGGAAGGCACATAGTGCATGTATCCACGAGAGAGTATTATCCATGAATATAGCCGATGCCAACCGGCTCCCTGCATTATCCGCATTGCCTTTGCCCGCCGCTGTGCTACTTCATTCAACTCCGTTCCAAACCAAGTATATATTCTCGTGTGTATCGAATACCGGCCGTTACGAGTCTGGCAAGCGGTCCATCGTTGCGCTTCAACGAGATCAGCGGTGGCACTGCAGTGCCGGACCGGATCCCGCTTTCTCCAAATGGGAAATGCATAATAGATAGTCAGTTCATTGAAGGTAATACCGGTCCGGGCAGCAACGCCTGGGCTCTGATCTTTTCTTTCTTTCTTCTGGCAGGAGGGGGTGGTTCTGGCGTCTGACCAACGCTGGGGCCCCAGTGGTGAACAAAGCCTACTCTCCATCAAACGTTCTTAACGTAGCGGGTGCTGTCAGCCGCGAACTTGGTCATGGTTACGGACTTATTCGGACTGGGGTCTTACATGTGTTATGTACACGATAGACGTAAATTTAGATGGAAAAAAAAAAAAAAAAAAAGAAGGTAATACCGGTCGTCTTTGACGTTGAGCAACACAACCGACTGATTCATTCTAGCTTTTTGAACATTTGCAGAAAAGGCACATACCAGTACGACCTGTCGCTTTGATACATGTTTCTATATTTCCCTCGACTCTTTCGCATACCCACGGACACGATACACTGCGATTTCCCAACGTATTTCGCTCACAGCAACACTCTCAGATTCAGATCCGAACTCGCACTGCTATGAACACCAGTCTGTACATTAGCCCCTCGTCGAAGCGTACCAGCGCATAGTGAATCGTTTGCGTTCTTTAAAATGATATCGATAATCCTGCCGACGCTGTTCAGACGCCTGTGGCCACGAGCGCTCTGCCGCTTCCCGACATCGAGGATATCTCAGG